>CAUYRH010057922.1:0-25151 GCA_963574655.1 Perodicticus potto
TAAAGATGTTAAGATAAGGACTAGAAACAAAAATCTCGTAAACAATGAACAAAGAAAAATACATTCAGAAAAGAAAACAGATGATTACTGCATCAAAATATTAAGCAATATTAATAATAATGCCAAGAAAGTAACGTTCACCTTGTCAAATAAGTGTATGTCTTTTATGGAATGCTTTGACTCTGAGGCTCAGTATGAAGTCATCAGTTAACTTCTTTTTTTTTTTTTTCCAAAGTCTCAAAAAACAGACAAATGAGTTTTTAAGAAAGACAACCTGGAAATTAATTATGTAGAAATCAAAGATCCAAGAAACTAAAGAGAAGATAAAGGAAAATGCCAGGCATTGAGTCTCACGCCTGTAATCTAGCACTTTGTGACCCTGGGCAAGGTGGATCGCTTGAACTGATGTCCTACTAAAAACAGGGAAAAAAAAAAATAGCTGGGCGTCATGGTGGGTGCCCGTAGTCCTAGATACTTGAGAGGGTGAGGCAAAGAGAATCACTTGAGCCCGAGAGTTTGAGGCTGCACTGAGCAATGACATCACAGCACTCTACCTAGGGCAACAGAGCCAGAATCCATCTCAAAAAGTAAACAAACAGGCTCGGCGCCTATAGCTCCATGGCTAGGGCACCAGCCACATACACCAGACCTGGCAGGTTCGAATCCCGCATGGGCCTGCCAAACTACAATGACAACTACAACCAAAAAATAGCCAGGTGTTGTGGCAGGCGCCTGTAGTCCCAGCTACTTGGGAGGCGGAGGCAAGAGAATCACTTAAGAGTTTGAGGTTGCTGTGAGCTGTGACACCACAGCACTTTACCAGGGTAACATAGTGAGACTCTGTCTCAAAATAAATAAATAAATCTCTTAGAAGGCAAAATAAAAAGGAAAAAATATAAAAAGAAAAATGGTAGACAAGATAAAAAGGAAGTTTGTCATACAACTAACAGGCAGTTCACAAAAAGCAGAAAGAAAATGGGTAAGAAAGTATTTTTCAAGAATAGAAGAACTTGGGGCAGTACCTGTGGCTCAGTAAGTAGGGCGCCAGCCCCATATACCAAGGATGGCTGGTTCAAACCCAGCCCCGGCCAAACTGTAACAAAAAATAGCTGGGCATTGTGGCGGGCGCCTGTAGTCCCAGCTACTTGGGAGGCTGAGGCAAGAAAATGGTCTAAGTCCAAGAGATGGAGGTTGCTGTGAGCTGTGACGCCACAGCACTCTACCCAGGGCAATAAAGTAAAACTCTGTCTCTAAAAAAAAAAAAAAAAAATAGAAGAACTCTCAAATTTAGAAAAGGAGTTCCCAGGTTCAAAGGGTCCACCAGTGACCAAAAGAACAAATGATAAACCCTTCACACAATATCATAAAATTTTATAATAGCATTAAAAGAAAGGAAAATCCTAAAACCTTCCAAAGTGGAGGAAAAAAATCATACCTGTAAAAACAGGATCAGAAACATCAGGTTACAACAACAACGGAAAAACTTAAGGCTATCTGATAAGCAGAATAAGCAACTTAAAAGGAAATCAGATTTTCCTCCAAAAGCAGAAAACTTCAGAAACCTAAACAGTGCCAGGCAGTTTAAAAACAAGTCCATTTAGAAATGCCATAAAGTAGAAGTAACTCAGAGTGAGAAATGGGCCTAACTGGTAAGAACTGCTAAATAAAATAATCAGGTTTAAAGAGATAGAGATCAGTTTCAAGTTGTCTGAGATCTTTTAGCTCATTAAAAATATATATGCAGGGCTCGGCGCCTGTGGCTCAACAGGCTAAGGCGCCAGCCACGTACACCTGAGCTGGCAGCTTCGAACCCAGCCCGGGCCCACCAAACAACAAAGACGGCTGCAACCAAAAAAAGGCCGGGCGTTGTGGCGGGCGCCTGTAGTCCCAGCTACTTGGGAGGCGGAGGCAGGATACTCGCTTGAGCCCAAAAATTGGAGGTTGCTGTGAGCTGTGATGCCACGGCACTCTATCCAGGGTGACAGTTTGAGGCTCTGTCTCAAAAAAAAAAAAAAAAATATATATATATATATATATATATATATATATATATATTTATATATATATGCAGCGCAATCAAAATTTCCTCCAACTCACTTTAAAATTCTAGTTTTTGCAACTTGAAAGCAGAGAGAGAAGCAGCATCTTCAGTAGTCACTGAAGCTTTTGAATGCACAAAAGTTTCTCACATTTATCAATGTGAGAATCAAGCATCATTTATCAAATGCAGTCTCAGAGTATGGTCCCTGGGCCAGCATTATCAGTATCACCTGGGAATTTGATGGAAGAGCAAATTCTTGGGACCCACGTTTAGATCCACTGAATCAAAACCGCTGGGGGTGAAGGAAACCCAGGAATGTGTATTCTCTTTTCAATAAGCCCTCTAGGTGATTCTGACACAGCCCTCTAGGTGATTCTAACAATTCTTAAAAATTGAGAACTGCTGATCTAATATTAATTTCAGCCACTGTCATACTATCCTCTGGTCTTCCTTTTTCAGTCAGGAGGTAAAGCATTTCCAAACTGACTGCACCTGGCCTCGACTACAGAATCAGCCTCTAACACATAGCAGTAGTTAAAAAAGAAAAACAACTTAATAAGTAAGGCATTAGGCTTCATATGTCTTCCTGTGATTAGAGGGTTTTAAAAACACATTGAATATGAATGCTTTTAGGACAGGGAATACTCCCTTCACTTTCCCACAGTCCCCACCAATCCCTACTGTCTTCTACCTTACACCATCACACATTTTTTCTGTCCAGTGACAGCATTAGAGTTTGAGTCCACTAAAGAAAATAATTCCCAAACAATAACAATTTTAAACCTGGTCCTACCATGTCTAGATAAAACATGGTCCTACCTTCTTTAACAAATGAGGCAATCAAACTAACTTACAACTACCTCATGATGATTCAGAAAATGTATAATATGCTATAACTGGCCCTTCTACTTGTAGGTCTCCAGTTTTATTTATTTTTTTCTTTATTATCTAAAAGCTGACTTTTTTTTTTTTTTTTTTGAGACAGAACCTCAAGCTGTCACCCTGGACAGAGTGCTGTGGCATCACAGCTCACAGCAACCTCCAATTCCTGGGCTCAAGCGAGTTTCTTGCCTCCGTCTCCCAAGTAGCTGGGACTACAGGCACCCGCCACAACGCCCGGCCATTTTTTGGTTGCAGGCATCATTGTTGTTTGGCGGGCCCGGGCTGGATTCGAACCCGCCATCTCAGGTGTATGTGGCCGGCGCCTTAGCCCGTTGAGCCACAGGCACCAAGCCAGGTCTCCACTTTTAAGCCCCAGAAAAAATGTTTCAAGATAGTATCTCAAGCTTTCTTTTTCTGGTATGAGCTCTTCAGAGAAACAGAGCATGCCTACCTAAGTATTCCAGAGGTTCCTGTGCCAAATAACTACGAGGGCGGTTAACAGGGATTGATGGAATTTATATTTTATTATCAACTTCGGAAACTCTACCAAACACATAATAACATCACATCAGTTATGAGAAGTTACTTCAGTATTCAAAATGTAGCTGACCCTTAAACAACATAGGCTCGAACTGTAGGAGTCCATTTATACATGGATTTTTTTCAGTAAATATATTAGAATATTTTGGGGGGATTTTCAACAATTTGGAAAAACTTGCAGATGAACTATGTAGCCTAAAAATATTGAAAAAAATTAAGAAAAACTTAGATGTGTCATGAATACATAAGACATGTAGATTCTAGTCTATTTTATCATTTACTACCATAAAATACACACATATTGTAAGATGTTAAAATTTATCAAAACTTACACACACTTACAGACCACACAGGTCACATTCACAGCTGAGAGAAATAATAAGTATAAAAAAACAACATTACATAACTGCATAAAATTAAATAGCACACATTATACTACAGTAGCAATTCTGTAGCCACCTTCTATTGCTATTGCAGGGAGCTCAAGTTTGGGAATTATCTACTTAAAACACCACAGTAATCTGTGTATGGCATTAAAATCATGGTTCTCACATTCTTTCACCCTGTTTAGTGCAAATACTGAAATTCTGAATAATGCCATGGGACTCACACGAAGTGCCAGTAGTGGATACGCGTAGTGCTCCCAAGAAGGAGAGAAAAGTCATGACATTACAAGAAAAACCTGAATTGCTCGATATATTCCAAGGATTAAGGACTGCAGCTATAGTTGCCCAGCATTTCAAAATAAATAAATCCAGCTAAGCACCATTGTAAAAAAAAAAGAAAGAGAAAAGGAAATTCGTGAAACTGTGGCTGCAGCTATACCAGCAGGCATAAAAACCCTGCTAGTCTTGCGAAAATTCCTTTTCTTCTCATATTGAAAATGCACATCCTATGTGGATGCAGGATTGCTATATGAAAGGTATACCTACAGATTCTAATGAGGTTTACAAAAAAGCAAAGTCATCATATGACAAACGAAAGCAGAAAGAGGGTGAAGGATCTAAAGCTGGAGAATTTAATGCCAGCAAAGGATGGTTTGATGATTTTAGAAAGGTTGGCAGGGTAGCTCACTCCTGTAATCCTACCATTTAGGGAGAAAGATCGCCCAAGGCCAGGAGTTCAATGAAGATCAGCCTGGGCAACAGCAAGAGTCTTATCTCTACAAAAAAATGTAAAAAGTAATCCAGGAATAGTAGTCTCAGTCCCCAGTTCCAGTTATTTGGGAGGGTGAGGAGGGAAGATCACTTGAGCCCAGGAGTTTGAGGTTGTAGTGAACTATGATGAAGCCACTGTACTTTAGCTGGAGCAACAGAGAGACTGTGTCTCAAATAAAGAAAAAAAAAAGAGCTTTGGCTTTAAAAATGTCAAGATAAGAGGTAGGAAAGAAAGCAAGGAAAAGGAGCTTCTGCCAATCGAGAGGCAACAGATGAGTTCCCAGACAACATTAAGAAAACCATTGAGAAAGGATATCTTCCGGAACAGGTTTTTATTATAAATGCCTCTGCCACCTCTGAGACAAGACAATTCCCTCTTACCCTACTCAACAGAAGATGATGACAAAAATCATTAATGATGATGGGCAGTGCCTGTGGCTCAGTGAGTAGGGCGCTGGCCCGATATACCGAATGTGGCAGGTTCAAACCTGGCCCCCGGCCAAACTGCAACAAAAAAATAGCCAGGCATTGTGGTGGGCACCTCTAGTCCCAGATACTCAGGAGGCTGAGGCAAGAGAATCACCTAAGCCAAAGAGCTGGAGGTTGCTGTGAGCTGTAATGCCACAGCACTCTACTGAGGGTGACAAAGTGAAACTCTTGTCTCTTAAAAAAAAAAATCATTAATGATGATCTATACTGTCTGCCGACAATAAAGTAAGACAGAGAAAACAAAATGCTACTAAGAAAATCATAAGGAAGAGAAAATATATTTACTATTCACTAAGTGGCATTGGAGCATCATAAAGGTATCATCCTCCTTGTCTTCAAGTTGAGTAGGCTGACAAGGAAGAGGAAGAATTGGTCTTACTATCTCAGGGATGATAGAGGCAGAAGAAAATCTGCATGTAAGTGGACCCATACAGTTAAAGCCCAAGTTGTTCATGGGTCAATTGTACAATAAAATTAAATAGCAAAACTGTCACTAATGTTTGACCATTTTCCCCATACTAACATAGATATAGCTAGAAATATCAATTTAACAGTAATAAAATACTAAATGAAAGCAACAATCAAAATAGACGACTAAAATTCTATAGATTATCCATTGAGGAAGGGGAGAAAAGGTCCATTCTAGAACTACTAGTTTTTTAATCAACAGAATCTCCAGAAAGATGAGTTTAAGAGTGACTTGAGAGTCTTCACATTAATCTTAACGTATACAGATTCCTGGCCATACTGAGTAAACAAGAGTAGGAGGAATCCTTATTCAGTAAACATCTTGAGAACTGGCAGGGCGATTAAGTAAAGCACACAAATTTTAATGTTAAAAGTCAAGAGATAGTGATTCATAACAGAGTTAAGAAGAAAACAGCACTGTTTTACAAGGAATAAGCAAAAAGGCATAGAAGGGTAAAGAGATTAGCTAAGCCACTTAACTATTACAGTACATTCAAAATAATTGTCCTAGGTATAAGTTTGGGAATATAGAGACTTACCTTTACCTTCCATGAAAAGAAATGACAGAAATTTCTAATATGAGCATTTTGAGCTCTTTGACAGTTCAATTCATTTAAAATTATTTCCCAGAGACCATTTTTAAGAGCCTAATGAGGAAACTGAAAGTAACTAGAGCAGAAAATTCCACCTCACGCACAAAAAGTCTTATTCGGAATAACCCTCTTAAACTACTAAGAACTACTTACATGAAACAGAAGATAGGTAACTGCTGAAGTAAAATTGAGGCATATATAAAGTTAAAGGTAAAAGAATCCAACAATCCATCTATAAAAATTGCCGGAAAAATAACTGGTACATCCAACTTTATGCTTAATTGCTAGAAATCGGGATTTTCTGTGTACTAAAATAGGGATCTAACCCCCCAAATCCTTTCAACTAGTATTGCCCATGTGTGATGTACTATGAACGAATTGGTTTTGGAACCAATGCTTAGTACCCAGAGAGATATGTATCAGAGCTATGTCTTTTTGCACACTTTTATTAAGACTCTCCAATTAAAGGTAGTTATAAATTAGTAACAAACTCTTCTACCGGGGTAGGGGGCAGTCAAGTACATTCTCTTCTATAGGTCTCTGGACTCTGAGGCATGTGGCCACAGGGATCCAGACATGTTAATTGACATGACATAATAAACATGACTTTAAATGACCTTATCATTTATTCAAATGCTTGGTATCTCTGATCCCTCAGTACATTTTTTTGTTTCTGTTTAATTTCCCTTAACTCTTGCCCAATAATTTTATAGGAAGCCCTCAATTCTTAACAACCACTCTGCCTTGAGGACTTGGCATCAACCCTTCCCAAAAGATAACATGGAAACTCCATGTTTTACAGAACAACATTAAAATAAGATTGTCCACAAAGAGGAGCTATTTTTTTTTAAGCTAATATTGAGTGTTAAGAGATTCAGGTCATTTTCCAAAGCCAAAGAAACTACAAAGGTAAACTGCACTATGAAGATAAAATATTGATTAGACTGCTAATTTTATGGATTTTATAAACAATTTTATTTTCTGACACAAGATAGAAAACAATGACTTTTCCCCTTTCTTTAGGAGTATCCTTTAATAGAGAAAAGATAGCTAAGTATAAATGAAATTCAGTTCTTAACTAAGTCAAACTAACATTGTATGAAAAATTCCTTTAGCTACACAAGAGCATACTGGCTTCACAATCCATTACAGTCCATTACTGGGGGGAGGGGGGTGGCAGTGCAGGACAACAACTTCCTATCTTATTATAGTTTCAAAACAGTTTTTTTTTTGGAGACAGATCTCACTTTGTCTTCCTCAGTAGAGTCCCCTGGCGTCATAGCTCACAGCAACCTCCAACTCTTGGGCTCAAGCGTTCTCTTGCCTCAGCCTCCCAAGTAGCTGAAACTGCAGGCGCCCACCACAATGCCTGGCTATTTTTAGAGACAAGGTCTCGCTCTGGCTCAGGCAAATCTCCAACCTGTGAGAGCTCAGACAATCCACCGGCCTCAGCCTTCCACAGTGCTAGAATTACAGGCATAAGCCACCGTGCCCAGCCCCTGGAAGAACAGTCTTTTTCTTTGCAAGGGCACTAAAACAATGCCTGTGTAAATTAATTTTAAATTATATTCCCAGAAAAGTGAACAGATTTTTTAAAAACTTTTTTTTCTAGAGACAAGGTCTCGCTATGTTGTCTAGGCTGGAGTGCAGTGGCTATTCACAGGCGTAATCCCCCTCCTCATCAGCATGGGAGTTCTGACCTGCTCCTTTTCTAACCTGGACCTGCACATCCCTTCTTAGGCAACCTGACGCCCCAACCCCCCACGGGCATCACCATATCGATGCCGAACTTAGTGCTGACACCCAATGGGCATAATATACTATAGCCCAGAACTCCTGGCCTCAAGCAATCCTCCTGTCCCAGCCTCCCCAGTACCTGGAACGATTTTTTAAAAATGTTTAAAAACAAAATGGAAAATAAAATGCAAGTAGAAGGAAAAGGCAAAGCATAAAAATGATGTTCTATATGTCAGTAATTTCATCCTCTTTCCTAAAAAAATGTTGCTTAAAACAAGCAGCATTGATTCTTACCAATTTCATCTTTTTTTCCTTTCATTTGAAAGACACATCTTCCTCTGTTAACAGAGAGTAGTCATGCTCTAATTTTGTATTATATGAAGAGTCATACTGTAAAAATTAAAAATTTCTTTTACCTAAAATTAAGATTTTAAATATGTATACTATTTTAGTCATGTGTTAAAGACATTGAAGGATTAGCTTTTTAAAAGCTTTTACCTACTCTTGCAATATTAAGATTTAAAAATTTAAAAAAAAAATCTGAAAACTTTACCAATACTTTTTAAAATGTTAACCTTCAGAAATGAAATCTCAATTCTGGTAGATGGGCTAAAATCTATATAAGTACTCTTTATTACATGTAGATTCTTTTGAAATGAAGACATTTCATGAAATGAAAACTTTACGATGCCTCAAAAATCAGTCAATTTTTCAAAAATTAACTGAGAAGTCTTTTTGATCTCTAGGAAAATCTTGATCATTCCGCAAATATAATGAAACTCAAAAATGCAGGGTCATCCTACTGAATTAGCCACAGGTTATAGGCACTACAAATACACAACAAGAAATTGCATATTTCATTCAACTAGACATGTCCTAACTAACTGAAATACAAATTTATTTTAAATGTTTTATAGTCATTTAAAAATTATATCAGAAAAACATCAGGAAATATTAAATATTTGGGACTCATTTTTCCTACTCTTCTGTCCAGTTAGTTAATCAACCCCAAATAACAAAACAATCCAGTAACTAAAAATAAAACACTTCAACTAAACAACAAAGGACTAAAAAAAAAAAAAAAAGAAGTCACATGGCAGTAGGGAGGATTAGATATTTTGAAATGAAACTTTTCCTTTGAGAAATTTAATCACTCAAAACTATAAACTGAATAAAAACTGTTCCTTTTGTCAAGCCCTTAACTAACTCCGAATTCACTTCTTTTATTTTTAGGATTGGCTTTGGCTTTTATTTCATTAGAATAAGGAGGTACAAGCACTTTTTTGTTACATGGATGAATTGTATAGTGGTAAAGTCAGGGCTTTTAATATACTCATCACCCAAGTCATGCACCTTGTCCCCAATAGGTAGTTTTTGATCCTTTACCCCTCTCCACCTCTTCTGAGTCTCCAAAGTCCATCATATCACTGTATCACGCATACCTATGGCATAGCTCCTACTTAGAAGTGAGTACACATGGTATTTGTTTTTCCGTTCCAGAGATAATTCACTTAGGATAACAGCCTCCAGTTCCATCCAAGTTGCATTCTCACCTTTCATACAACACCCAAATTCATTATTTCATGAATCATCTGAGAATTAGTGGCTCATACCTAATTGTTTCCTACATTATTACCTCTGCATATGAAATGCCTTAACTCTGAAAAAATTCACTCACCCAAATAACCACACATCTCTCAATCACCATCCCTCTGCTCCCCTTCCTGGAACTTTCCAGGAACTCCTCCATCTAGCCACTTCCCCTACCCATCCAGGGTTCTTTGTTCTGGCTTGGTGTTTCCACAGGACACAAAATAAAAAAACAAATGTTAAATGATTTTAAAAACTGGTTTCTCACCCTACTTCCCTGATCCTTCATGTTACTACTCTGCTTAAAACCTGTTAGAGTTTTCCACAGCCAAGAGGGCAGTGTTTTTCAAATTACCACTTGCCAATAAATACAGTGGTTCCCTACCATCAATCACTCTTTCTTAAAAATAAAACAGATACAATAGTATAAGAACTACCAGAGTGTATCACATAAACGTATTATCTTGTGACATTTTAACATTTGCATGTGAGCATATTAAGCTGCAATATGTACATATAAAAATATGTATCTTTCCAATGGGCCACAGCCATAAAGCTTGAAATACAACAGCCTAATACAACAGGATAAACTCAAGTCTTTCCTTTGATCTACTAGGCTCTCTAACCTGGCTCCTGCGTAGGGCTCTAGACCTCTTGCTACATCAAAAGGACCTCAAGCAAAAAAAGTTCCCCATGCCAAACTTTTTTGTAGTTCCTGCCTGAGTGCTATCAATCACTGTTCCCACTGCCTTGAATGCCCTTTCATTTATCTAAGAGACCTGTCCTCATCTTTCAGTATTTAATGCTTTTCATCTCCACCACAAGGCCTTTTTATTGTTCCCTCAGTAGCTAATGCTACTCTCTCTGTGCCTCTATAATGTCCTATAATTCCTTCAACATTTCACTGTACATTTTAATTTTAGGCTTGAATATCTTCCTAACTCCTAACTCCTCAAGGGAAGGAACCCTTTTTTTACTAATCTCTTCAGCAGGACTAAGCTCTTGAACCTTAATAAGGGATCAAAGGTGGTAAAATGAACAAAGTATGAAGAACTTGCATCTAACTTTTCTGTTAGGAATGACAGGGTGGTTACCATTGCAACAAAGTCCATTCATGTTGTGGTGCTGGATCAAGATTTCCGTATTTTTGCTACAACCCCCTGAGGTAGAAAGAGGTGCCAGCTTCTTGTCTTTCAGTAAAGGGACTCAGTTAAGGCTGCAATGTTGCAGCACTCACTTCTATGCTTCAGGAAGTTATTTGGAGTAAGGGGGAAGAGGAAGTACTCCAGAGGTTCCCACAGGCAGATGAGATAAGTCAGAAACAGCATTATTAGACTCCATTAGCAGGGGAGCCCTATTTTATATATAATTAGCTTTTAAAAATTTTTTTATTTTTTTTTTTGAGATAAGAGTCTTACGTCACCCTCAGTAGAGTGTCCTAGCATCACAGTTCACAGCAACCTCAAACTATAATTAGCTCTTATTGGTGAAAGGGAGAGAAAGAATTGCCAACATAAGCTCAGTAAAACAAAAGATAACACGAGATAACTGGATGAAGTTACTTGATTTCTGTTGCCTACTCTAAGAGTTCTGAAAATAGCTACTGACTCATTGCTGTCATTATGAGATACTACTTGGGAGTCAGGGGTCATACCTAACTGGGGCTCCTCACTGAAGCTTTGAAGTTTGTCATAGAACTTCATTTTACATATGTGAATGCCTTAATTTTTAAGGGATCCAATACACCTATTTTATAAACTCACACTTTAGGTGAAATTGAAAACAGTTCAAGCAACATCCAAGATACTTTGACAGACTCTGCCAAATGTCACTTTCAGCTGTTCTTTTCTGTTTCCACATAATTCATAACTATTTACAGGAGTCACAAATTTTTTCCTGCCCGAACTAATCACTGATTTTATTCAAAATAACTCCTTTGCTTAGACTTTGCCCCTAGACTTGCAATCATATCCACAACTAAGGCAAAGATAAATCCTTGTTATAACCTAACAGTCAAAAATGTATTTGTAATATGTAAAACTCTTCACCCCCTATTAAATTTTAAATACCAGAGTAAGGTATAGCCTGAGTAAAACGTTAAAAGCCATTTTAAGCTGTTTCCTTTTATTTTAAGTATGTCCAGACACTTGTGCTAATTCCACGAACGTTTATTAGGTATAAAAACTTCAGCATGTGCCTTCACCGTATATTCTTGTACTTCCCTTCCTATCAACAACTCAGAGAAGGCACTATCAATCAAAAACAGTCGGAGCTCCAAATACAGGCTTTCAGAAAATCAGCACCACAAATGTTTGCTCCTTTCCCTCTAGGGGAAAGAGTCACACTTAGGGCTTTATTAACTGAGAGGCAAAGAAACTTGATTACAGACAAATTTAGTTATGCTAAGTGTCTAAATGTGTGTTACATGGAGAAGTATTTTCCTACTTTAAATACGAGTCCCCTTAGTATAAAGTTCATCCCAAACTTCCCTTGGTAAAAATGACAGGAGTTCATGGACCTTAAAGATTGTGGAGAAATGAATTTCTTCCATGGTGCTACCACTACACACAATCTAGAGAGAAAGCAGCCTTCAACAAGAAAAACCGCCACTTATTTTTTTGCTCCAACATATTTTAAACTGAGGAGCTACAGATGCTCAAAGGAAGCCGTATTTCAAAGATTTTTACTAGTAGTACTTTTCAGTATTTTCTCTTATCTAAAAATTGGTGCAATTCACCCGAAACATTTTTCAAATGCCATTATTTTCCAGCTTATGCGCTTAAAACTGCTCGGTGGGGGGCGGGGGGAAAGTCTCCATCTGAAAGATCTACTTCAAGAAACCAACTAATAATCATTAAAATGGAGAGAAGGAAAAAAAACTTCATTTTACAAGTTGGAAAAATGCTTAAAAGTCATCTCATCTAATCTTCATTTCAGAGATAAGAAAAGAGTCCACTCAGAGCACTAAGCTACTAATAGCAGCACTAGAAATAGAATGAGGTATTTTAATTACTATTAGCAATACCCCAAATCATGCAAGTTATACTCTCATAACTTGTCACTTAAGGTTTAAAAACCATTATCACATTCTCAATTTCGGAGGAAGGACTCCATGGTCTAAATTTTCAAAGTTATGCAAATTAATAAACTTCAAATTCTAACTCCAATTAAAAGGTACTTTTCTCTTAAAGTTTCAATAAGTGTGTGTATATCCCTTAACCATCACGTGAATCCATTCTTTTAAATCCTGCCTCTCAATTACACTTTAATATATGTTTGTTCAGCATTAAAAAAAAAAAAAAAAAAAAAAAGAAGATTCTGGAAGTTCCTCTTAGACAAAATGAGTAGATCATTACTCCATTAACACGGGTTTGCAGATTAAATGAGACAGTCACATTTTATCAATTTAATAAAAGGTTGGAAAATAGTGCTCTTGGTTTGCTTTGGGTCTGAAAGATGATGTAGACCTGACATTGTGAACACTAACTGAAGGTCTGAGTTTAAATGAGAATAACAAAAAAAGTGAAGAACAAGTTACTTCAACAAAAAGCCTTTTCCTACCGAGTGCCCCAGCACTGTGGAGACGGCATCAGCTAAGATTTTCATTTTAATGCCCACAATGAATCAATTCTATGTTTTTAGCTTGAGATATTCAAGGGCAAAACAGAGGGCACAGTGAGGGCAACATTTACACTGGATCACTTTCAAGGACAGTAGTCTAACCACTCATTACAATCGCTCCTTTGTGCAACTGATTATTTTAAAAGTACAGAAAGAATGTAGTACTTCTGTTTGAAATATACTATCAGCAAAATCTAAGATAACATGGTTTTGGTTACAAACTGATGCAGCAGTTTAACCAGTAAAGCGTAGAATGCGTTGCTTATAAATATTATTCATAAAACTACGCTTAAGTTACAAACGATATATACACGTGTTCTTTAATTCTAACCTCTGCTGTCACGCTACAAAAATATGCCTTCTTAAAAGGTTACCACGCCTAATATTTTTAAAGTGTAACCAGCTTAGCAAGCTGGCAAATTAGTTTGAAAACACACTCACCACCACTGCTCAATCACACACATACACAAAACAGATTCGAAGCTGTGTTAAGCAAAAATCCTTACCCCATTTTGCCCAATGAAAACTTGCTCTGAAGTTTCAGCTCTTATGCCACGGAATAACTTCCAAAGGAATTTCTCCGTCTGCTATTTCGCAGTTGCTTTTCAACCCCCCACCCAGATCCTCTTCCGGAGGTATTTCAAGGATGCTGACAATTCAATTAGTTCTCTTAGGTAAAATGATTTCTCTCGCGTATATACCAAAACGTTCAAAGAGAGGCGGCATTTGCTTATTAGAGCTAAAATGCTGTGCGGAGGAGATAGCAGTCCACTCTATTTCACACACAAAAAAGAGTCTTACATGTAGGAAAACGCAGAATCCAGCTTCACGGAGTCCTATAAAAAATGAGTTCGCTGGTCATTTCACTCATGTCCTCCTCGACACTCAAGAGTGCTAGGTAACTCGGCCTTTTCGGTGCTAAGGCTGCGGGTTCAAATTTCTCCACCACACCAAGTCCCTGGGGGGGTGGAGCGTGCAACTGAACGCAACGTGCACTTGGATAAAAATCCTAAAAGCAGCAATGCCACTGCTTCTCTACACTCCCGTTAGAAAAAAAGTACATAGAAAAATCTCCTCGAAGTGCAAACCTGGCAGCTCGCGACGTGCACGAACTCCACATTGGAATCTTTTAAATTTCTCTCCTAAGACTCGGAGCGGAGAGGAGGTGGGGAGGAGGAAGAGAAGGTTGGGCAGGATCGATTCATTCTCCCGAAGAGAACACGCGGAGCCATTTCCAGGCTGGCAGCAGGCTGGGGGCGCAGCACTCGCCGAGGAGCAGGGGAGGGGGCCCGGACCCCACCTCCCTCAGCCCCTTCCCGCCTCCCGCTGCCGAGCACAATGGAGCCTGGCTCGTGCCCGGCCCTTCATTCGCCGCTGCCCCCTCTTCCCTCCTCTCTTCAGAGCACAGCGGGTCTGAGGCTCCCGTCGGCGGAGAATGAATGAATCACAGAGCCGAGCCCCACGCTTCCCCTGGCACCAGCCCCCAGCTCCGGGGCGGGCCGAGCAGGCGGCGGAGGGGGCTGAGGGTCGACGGGCGGCCGCCCGAGCCGAGGCGGGAGGTCAGCCCCGCGTCGGGAGCAGGAGAGCGGGGCTCCAAGCTGTGGTGGAGCCGCCGCTCCAGCGCCCCCACCCCTGTCCCTCGTCTCTCACGCTCCGCGCCGCCGCCACGCGCCGCCTCACATTCCCCGGGCCCCGCCGCCGCCTCTTCACATTTCCATCACCGCCCGCCTCCGCCAGCCTCCGGCTGCAGCTGGGCAGGGCAGCGCCGGCCCGGGCGGCCTGAAGCCCGCCGCTGCCTCCACCTCCCCCGGCCGGCTCTCAGAGCGGAGGGCGCCGCTTCCCCGGTCAGCGCAGCCAGCGTGAGGCGAGCGCGGCAGCAGAGCAGGCTGCGGGGGGCGGAGAGGGGGTGGGGAGAGCGAGGGGGGGGGGACGAGAGCGGTCCCTCCCCCTGCTCGCCGGAGGGGGCGGGAGGCGGCGGCCACAGCCGACCCGCGGCTGAGGGTTGGGGCGCGGGCCAGTCCCGACGGCCCCACGGGTCCTGCGGGCGGCGGGACAAGGCAGCGGGGAGGCTGGTGGTCTGGCGCCGAGCCGACCCCCTGGGGAGTTGGGCCGGCTGGCAGGTCCGTCAGTCCGTCCTTCCTTCCTTCCCCCCTCCCCTAGTGACCGGCAGCAGGCGGGCAGTGCGCTCTGCTCCTCCGCTGGCTCCTGGCCCCGCTCCCGGCCGCCACAGCCTCCTCCGCGCCCCACACCAGGTGCTCGCGCTGTGTCTCCATCCTCCCCGCAGGAGACCTTTAAATAGCAACGTCAGCGCGCTCCTCTCCGCACACACGTCACCCGCCGCTCTCGTCACCGGGGTGCGGGGGATGATGTCACGCGGCCGGAAGTACTGCTAAATTAGGGAAGGAGCAGGGGGAGGAGGACTCGGTGAGCTCCTCTGTGCCCACCTGCTTTCACTTCTCCTGAAAGGCCAAAGCACAGGAGACAGCCAGAGAGGAGCTCGCAGAAGGAAGCGGCGGGAGGAGATTTCCTTGCAGCAAATGTACCAAACCCGAGTGAATCATTCATAGCAAAAGTGCCGAAGTGTCAAGCGGGTAATATCCTATCTCCCACTCCCACCCCTGTTGCAGCAGCACCCCTGAGCTTCTCATGTTCAAACTGGCAGGGAAATGTGTGAGGGAGAGCCTGATCACTAGTGGTAGATACACTTCCAACAAGACTTGGGAAAAATCACCTTAGTTTTCAAAAAAGTTAATAAGTGCCATTCTGGAATAGTCGGCTTTTAAACTTTTTTCCCTCAGTGGTTACCGAAATCACAAAATAATAGGGAAGCCATGAACAAATGTATATGGAAATTAAAAATAAGAAAGACCACCAAATCCTTTTTCACTTCCACAAGCACAGATCATTTTTGTCTTCTTTAATTTTGACTATCTGATTTATAATTATAACATCTCAAGTGTGGTATTTTTCATTTTCTGTATGGCAAGGGTGAGTAGCCATCAACAGGTTTAGTAGCTATGCATGTGTTTGTATCTATAAAAATCATATGAATTATTTTCAAATTGTGAATTACTACAGAGTTTTTAAATGGCCTCGCTATTTCAAGATAGCTCATTATTAGGTAGATCCAAATAATGAACTTTGATTTTATTTGATTTAACTGGATAATCATGGCCCAGAAATAGAATTACTACATACTGCCAAAGGCCAATGCTATTTCAAACTTAGACTATAAATTTAGTGAGCACATTTTCCAAACCAAAATCCAGACACACCATTCGACATCAGAGAAAATAATTGAAATCTGAAGTGACCTGGAAAATCCAGGACATTGGATTACCAACATGGCAGCAATTATTAGAGTAGTAAATCGATATCAATGCAGTTTAAAAGAAGCTAAAACTCTATAGAATGCATAACGAGTGTTTAAAAATATATATATATATATATTTTTTTTTTTTTTTGCAGCTTTTGGTAGGGGGTAGGTTTGAACCCACTACCACCAGCATATGGGGCTGACGCCCTACTCCTTTGAGCCACGGGCGCTGCCCTTAAAAAATATTTTTCATGTTAAACTACTCTAGAACACTGGTTTTGCAACTTTTTACATTTACATTTTCTTGTTCAAGTTAGCCCAAGATTAAAGGACTCCAGCTAAAATAGTTAATACCAATTTTCAACTGATTCAGGCTCTTCTGGTCATCTTCACATTGTAAAGTTATGATCTTGCTTAAAGGGTTTATTTTTAAAGGCTATTACTGGTTAATGAAAAGTAAATCCCTGCTTGCCAGTTTGTCTAATATATATTATTGACATAATAGAAACTTGTACCAATTTATATTTCCAACAAATGGAACTTCTTATTTATATAATAAACAAATAATATCCCTTGGTCCCTACAAATTATGTTATTACTCAATTAAAATTTCACTACAAACTATTTCCTTTCTGAACTAAATAACTCTCTCTTTCCTGCTCTTTCCCACCACATTAATTAAAGCTCTCACTTCACCATTTTCAAACATTTCATGCTACCCTTTCATCACAGCTTCTTTTCACTTTCAATCTTTTCCCCCTCATCTTTGCCCACCTGTCAAAACAGCTTGTCAGCTGCCTCCCTGCCTTTAAAATGCTGACCTCTCATTAGTTTCTTTTTACAGCTACACAGTCTCTTCTAAGCTGCTATGTTGTGACTGAAAATTGAAAGCAACTTTTTTCTCCATAAATCTAATGGTGCACTGTGATATAATTACTCAAAGTTCAATGTGGTCATTTAACTTAAATCTCTTAATCAGAAGATCCTGCCTATAATTGGTCAATTTTTCTTGCTAGCTTGTGTGGGATTAGGATCATGAATATATGTCCCCCTACTCAAAAGAATTTGTAAAACTTTGAAACATTTTATGTAGTATGTAATGTGTTCTCAGGGAAAAAAAAAGGGACTTTTCTCCCTTGTAACAATTCCAATATAGTTTTAAGAGGAGTCAGAAAACCATTGTATGGGCTTGACGCCTGTGGCTCAACAGGCTAAGGCGCCAGTCACATACACCTGAGCTGGCGGGTTCAAATCCAGCCCCGGCCGTCAAACGACAACGGCTGCAACCAAAAAATTGGTGGGCACCTGTAGTCTCAGCTATTTAGGAGGCAGAGGCAAGAGACTCTCTTGAGCCCAGGAATTGGAGGTTGCCGTGAGCTGTGTTGCCATGGGGCCCTATCCAGGATGACAGCTTGAGGCTGTGTCTCAAAAAATAAATAAATAAATAATTATAAGAAAAGAAAAGAAAACCATTGTATGGCTTTCCATCTATACCTTTAAGTAAATTTTTTTTTCTCCTGATGTAACCCAAATCCTAGTCAAAAATCCCCAATCCTGATTTCTTTGTATGTCTTTTCAAGTAGTAAAAGCTTCCTAGAAAGTAATGTATTTTCTTTTACCGGAAGAGGAAGAAAGTACTTTGGTAGAGTTTCAAGTTTTTAACAGTTCCTATTTCCCACTAAGCTCTGAAAATTTGTAGGGCGGTTTCTGAATACCCTCTGATTTTAGAATCTGTGGGCGAAGGCATCTGTTTTAGTTACAGAGTTTACTTCCGTGCCCTTAATAGGAGATGGCAGTCTTCAATGGGGTGTTCATAGATTGGTCATGAGATATGTCTTTTTCAATGAAAAGACATCTATGGGGTAGAAAAACTTCAAGAAAGAGTTAAAGCCAGATTTTCTTTTAAATTCCCTAACATTAGATAATAGCAACTTACTTTCAAGCTCCCTCTTTTTAATGACCAAAATATTAATATTGCTTCAAATAAAGTCCTCGATAGAAAAAAATATATAAAAATATATCTCTCCAGATAAAAGAAATTTCATGAGTCCTAATTTATGAATCATAATTATGAAGAAAGTAACAAGCAAAGAAAAAGTGTTTGACACCTTCAAGGCAATGGCTTGAGGATAATTTGCAGACTGGTTTGGAAGAGGTGAAGGAAAAGAAGCTAAAGAATCATCCTTAGGTGAAGGCTATGTTAACCAGTTTGATGAAAATATTTCAAATTGTATATAAAACCAGCACATTGTACCCCATGATTGCATTAATGTACACAGCTATGATTTAATTAAAAAAAAAAAAAAAAAGAATCATCCTTAGGAAAGCTATGAAATGTATAGCCATGAGAAATGATCTGATAGAACTATCTCCTGCTGTGATTTTTTTTTTTTTTTTAATTGTAGAGGCAGAGTCTCACTTTATCGCCCTTTGGTAGAGTGCCGTGGTGTCACACAGCTCACAGCAACCTCCAACTCCTGGGCTTAGGCGATTCTCTTGCCTCAGCCTCCGGAGTAGCTGGGACTACAGGCTCCCGCCACAACGCCTGACTATTGTTCTGTTTTGCAGTTCAGCGAGGCTGGGTTTGAACCCGCCACCTTCTGGATGAGCCACAGGCCCCACCCTCCTGCTGTGATTTTTTACTATAAATTCATTGTTTTCAAATATGGTCAAAGAGATACAAATATGATCCTAGACTAGTAAAAGACGGTACCAAAAAGTTTTCAGTTGGGTGCTATTGAGGGCCCAGATAGAACAAAATTAGAGGACACTGTTTTACTACTCCATATGTAAATTTTTTAAATATTCAGAAAAGATGGGTGCCTTTGAAAAAATTATCTGGCTTAACTTTAGGTTTTGGATTGGTTGGTTGTTTTAAGCAGCAATCATAGAGAACAGGCTGGAAAAAATATGCAGATCTGCAGAGAACTACAGTAAAAAATGTGGAGTAAAGCATATGCTGTACCTGTGCGCTTACTTCGCTTGGAATGCTGTGGAAGCTTATTGCCATGGTAACCAATAATCTTTTTCCTGAATGGGGGAACAGAACAACCAGGAGGAAAATGTTTTAAATGAGCTACCTTATTTTGTAATTCTTTGGTGCCAGCTAAGAGAAAAACAACACCCGGGGTATTTAGGACAGGCATGCTCATGAAAGGAATTGCATTCTTTTCAAAGGGACAAATCTCTTTGAAAAAAGGCAGAAATTCTGGACTATTTCAAAGAGAGATGGGGGCTATAAGATGGCAATTTTGCAAACTCTCTGAAGCAGAATATGTTTGGTAAAGTCTCTGACATGGCTAAAGTGCTAGAAGCAATACCCAGGACCTGTGGTAAAGGTTCTCCCAAGCAGAAGTGGTTAGAAATAAAGATTCTCAACATTTGGAAGTTTCAGCCAAAGAATTTCATGAATTATTTGCAAGACATTTTTTTCAAAAATCTGATTCTTGAATGTGATTTTTTTCCCTAAATATTAGAAAATATGAGGGTTCTCTAGAGAAACAAAGCCAATAGGATAGAGAAGGAAACATAACTTTATAGGTAGATAGATAGATGGGAGGAGATTTATCTTGGGACTTGGCTTATGTGATAATGGAAACCCAGAAATCCTGTATCTGCTGTCTATAAGCTAGAAAAATCAGGGAATCTGGTGGTTTAATTTAGTCTCACTCTAAAAGGTCTGAGCACCAGAGGAACCAGTGGTATAACTCAGGTCAAAGGCCTAAGAAGCTGGAGTTTCTGATGTCTAAGAACAGGATAAAAAGGATATTCCAGCTCCACAATCAAGAGAATTCACTCTTTCTCTGCTTTTTCGTTCCATCCTGGCCCTCAATGGATTGAATGGTGCCCACCCACATGGGCAAGGAAGGATCTTCCTTTACTCAGGCCACTGGTTCAAATACCAGTCTCTTCTGGAAACACCCTCAAAGACAAACCTAGAAATGATGCTTTCCCAGCTATTTGGTAGCAGCAAGTCAATACCCAAAATTTAACCATCACAATATCTTTAGTCAATATTTATTCTATTTTTTTAATCTTTTATTTATTTATTTATTTTTTGACACAGAGTCTTACTATGTTGCCCTTGGTAGAGTGCTGTGGCTTCACAGCTCACAGCAACCTCAAACTCTTGGATTTAAACGATTCTCTTGCTTCCACCTCCCAAGTAGCTGGGACGACAGGCACCTGCCACAATGCCTGGCTATTTTTTTGTTGTTGTAGTTCTCATTGTTGTTTGGCAGGGCAGGGCCAGGTTTGAACCCACCAGCCTTGGTGTATGTGGCTGGCACCCTAGCCACTGAGCTACAAGCACCGAGCCTCAATTGTATTATCTTATGTTCATCATATATGTGGCAGAAATATAATTTCCCTACACTGACTAGGTCATCTGATAAAATCTCTTACACTTAGCCAGCATGGTGATTCACACCTATAATCCTAGCATTTTGGGAGGTCAAGGCAGGTGAATTTCTCAAGCTCAGGAGTTCAAGACCAGCCTGAGCAAGAGCAAGACCCCATCTCTACTAAAAATAGAAAAACTAGCTAGACATTGTGGCAGCCACCTACTGTGGGGGACTGAGGCAAGAGGATCTCTTGAGCCCAAGAGTTTGAGGTTGCTGTGAGCTCTACTCAGGGTGACAGAGTGAGGCTCTGTCTCCAAATAAAATACAATAATAAAATAAATATAAAATAAATAAAATCTCTTATACTTAGAATAAAATCCAAACTCCAAGCCTTGACCTAAGAGGTGTTGAGTGATCTGGCCCCTGCTTACCTCTTACCTTGTTTACTGTTTACCCCTCCATTGCTGGTGTGTGGGTTGGTGTGTTATCAACTATAAGGGACAGAACACCTGGCTAATGGTGACTTAAACTTAAGATCATTTTCTTATTTGCTTATTTACCTAACAAGAAGGCTGAAGGTGGGTGGTTGGTCTGCAGTTGAAGATCCAAGATATCATTAGAGTCCTTCCATCCTTTTGTTTTGCCATCTTCATGTGTTGTCTTTTAAACCTGGCTAATTGTCTCATGGTAGTTAGAAGATTATTGTATTTCCAGGCATCGTATTCAGACAAAGAGCATCTGGAGCAGGAAGGAAAGGAAGGGGACTGAGGAATTTTCTCCTTTATGTGTGTTTTTTTTACACACATAAAAAAACTCTCAAGAGGGCTCCAGAAAATCACTTCTCATGTCTTGTTTGCCAGAACTAGATTACATGCTCATTCCTAAATCAATGACTGACAGTTCGGAACAGGATTTTCATTATTGATTTAGACAAATGATGGTTCATCCCTTGAGTCTGCATATTGTGAGTGAACAAAATTAGAACTCTCTCAGCAAGGAAGAAGAGTCGGTGATTGTTGGGCGAGCAAACCATGCATTTGCCACACAGCCTGAAACCACTCTAAAGTTCCTGCTGCTCTTCAGATGTGACAAACTTGTTCTAAATACAGGCCTTTGCCCCTTTTGTTCCTTCTACCTGGAACACATACCAAGATCTTCACATAGTGTGTTCCTCCTCATTCACTTCCACCCTCACTCAAATTACATCTCTTGAGAGACATCTTTATATATTACATGTGTGTGTGTGTAGGTGTGTGTGTGTGTATATATATATATATATGTGTATATATATATATATATATATATATATATATTTAGACAGAGTCTTACTCTGTTCCCCTGGAGAGAGTGCCATGTCATTATAGCTCACAGCAACCTCAAACTACTAGGCCCAAGCAATTTACTTGCCTCAGCCTCCCAAGTAGCTGGGACGACAGGTGCCTGCCATGGCACCTGGCTAGTTTTTCTGTTTTTAGTAGAGATGGGATCTTGCTCTTGTTCAGGCTAGTCCCAAACTCGTGAGTTCAGACAATCCAGCTGCCTCGGCCTCCCAGAGTGCTAGGATTACAGGCGTGAGCCATTGTACCTATCCTAAAATATTTTATTGGTCATAGTAATTCCATTGTGTTCTCTACACATAAAACTGGGTCTGGATCTTCTAAGAGAGATGCTGATGAGATGGCAGGATAACCAAGACAATGAGGACCAAGACAAGGCCATGAGACCGTGGGTGAAGGCAGATGTTTAATTTGCTGAACACAAACTCAAGACGAGACATGGTAGACAGCTGACTTCAAAGCAGGTCTGTCAAAAGGAGTAGATTTTGTGAATTCACACTATGTGAATGTGTGCTCCGTGAGATAGTAAAAGATCAATAGTAAAAGTTAAAAGGCAGATTTCAGCTCAATGAAACAGAAGGCAAAAACAATCAAATCTGTATCAATGGAACTGGTAGCCCTGAGAGTATTTGGCTTAGCTCTTTTTCCTTAGATCTACTAAACCAGAACCTGGCTATACGACCAATTGTTAGATGATGTAGAAAAGGTGCTTAGATAAGAGGTTAGATAAAAGGCCCCTACAGTCATTTTTTATTCAAAGTTTTATGACAGATCCTAGCACTTGGAGAGGCTGAGGTGGATGGATTGCCTCAGCTCAGGAGTTTGAGCAGCCTGAGCAAGAGCGAGACCCCATCTCTAAAAATATCCGGGCGTTGTGGTGGGCACCTGCAGTCACAGCTAAGTGGGAGGCTGAGGCAAAAGGAGTGCTTGAGCCCAAGAGTTTGAGGTTGCTATGAGCTATTACACCATGACTACCAAGGGCCACACAGTAAGACTCTTATCTTCAGGCTCGGTGCCCGTAGTACAGTAGTTTCAGCGCCAGCCACATACACTGAGACTTGCAGGTTCAAACCCGGCCCAGAGTTGCTAAACAACAGTGACAACTGCAACAAAAAATAGCCAGGCATTGTGGCAGGTGCCTATAGTCCCAGCTACTTGGGAGGCTGAGGCAAGAGAATCACTTAAGCCCAAGAGTTGGAGGTTGCTGTGAACTATGATGCCACAGCACTCTACCAAGGGCGACAAAGTGAGACGCTGTCTCAAAAAAAAAAAGACTCTATCTCCAAAAAAAATAAAGTGACAGCTCAGTGTGAGCTCACATCAAAGTAGCCCTTCACCATTGGCTTTTCTTCAGTGTCTCCTTCACAGAATTCATCCTCTCATCTGAAGTCAGTCAACTTACTTTTGCCACTAGCTTCCATGCTTGATTCTTACATCTAGTCTACTGAAAAACCCTGTATGCATGCTTTTTTTTTTTTTTTTTTGCACTTTTCGGCCGGGGCTAGGTTTGAACCCGCCACCTCCAGCATATGGGGCTGGCACCTACTACTTTGAGCCACAGGGGCCGCCCATGTATGCATGCTTTTAAAAACCAAAACAGGCAAAGCAAATTAAACATCTTAATCTGCCATACCTATCCTCTTGCAATTTTTCTTTTTTCGTCACATATTTCGTTGACATGATAGGTCAAGCAACGCTAACAGATTTGGCTGGTAAAGAAACAACAAAACGCTTTAGTGAGTCACAAAGGATGTCTCTTAGAAAAGAAAAGAAGAAACAAACCCAAGAGACAACAAGAAACCTGCCTCATGCCACCTTCTTGGAAAGATAGGGAGGGGAGTGGAAAATGACCTCGAAGCAGCTCCTCACAAAGCCTCCCCTGGTCTCTTGGTCTAGGAAGGTCAAAAGCATTCTGTCAAAACTGGTATGAGGTATAGTTAAGCTTTGCCTCAAAAAGGGTCTAGAAATGCATTTACTAACGTGATGGCAGCTGTTCTTGGGTCGTGGAATCAGAGGATTTCAGCTTTCTTCTTGCTCCTTTTTTTCTTTATACGTCATAGAGACAATTTAGGGTAGTGGTTAAGTGTGACTGAGCTCTGGAGATGTCCAGACTGGGTTTGAATTTTAGCTTTGTCTTTTAATCACTTCATGTCATTGACACTGATCCACTAACCTCCCCTTTAAATCCAAGGGCTCAGCCAGCCCCAGACCGTCCAGGGAGTTCATTTACCCCTGTACCTTCTTTGTGTACAAGAACATCATGTGGAATTATCATCTCCTTTCCTGAAATGAAGACATTATATGATATTGCCCTAATACATCATTCTGTTTTCTCATTAAAATAAGTTGAATGAAGAAATAAAATCCATACTAGTTTGCCATGATTGCTTTCCTAGGAAACCAAGATTTTAAGGAATTACATAGCCTCTCAGTGCCTAAATTCTCTTATTTGTGAAATACAGAATAAATAATCTATCTCGTAGTTTTTGTGAGGATTAAATGAGTTAATATGAACAAAACAGTTAGAACAATGCCTGGCACACAAAAGTGCTCAACAGGCTGGGTGCAGTGGCTCACACCTGTAAACCTAGGACTCTGGGAGGCTGAGGCAGGAGATTACTCTAGGCAAGAGTGAGACCCCGTCTCTACTAAAAATAGAAGGCTAGGGCTCGATGCCTGTGGCTCAACGGGCTAAGGCGCCAGCCACATACACCTGAGCTGGCAGGTTCGTATCCAGCCTGGGCCCGCCAAACAACAATGACGGCTGCAACCAAAAAAAAAAAAAAATGGCCAGGCACTGTGGTGGGTGCCTGTAGTCCCAGCTACTTGGGAGGCAGAGGCAGGAGACTCGCTTGAGCCCAGGAATTGGAGGTTGCTGTGAGCTGTGATGCCACAGCACTCTATCCAGGGTGACAGCTTAAGGCTCTGTCTCAAAAATAAATAAATAAATAAATAATAAAAATAGAAGGCTAGCTTGGGCAACAGAGAGAGACTGTTTCAAAAAAAAAAAAAAGAAAGAAAAAGAAAAGAAAATGCT
>CAUYRH010057925.1:0-20101 GCA_963574655.1 Perodicticus potto
CTGTAGTCCCAGCTACTTGGGAGGCAGAGGCAGGAGACTCACTTGAGCCCAGGAATTGGAGGTTGCTGTGAGCTGTGATGCCATAGCACTCTATCCAGGGTGACAGCTTGAGGCTCTGTCTCAAAAAAAAAAAAAAAAAAAAAAGTAGAACATATGGTCTCAGTCTCTTTGGATGCTCATGTACTCAACCTCATAGAGACATTTTTTCCTGCTGTTTCTAGAGATCATCTCTTGAACAGAGTTGATTTGGTATAAAATACTTTATTTGACCTTTGAAAGTGCCAGTGTGTAAACCAGAGAAATCCAGTGACTTCTAGAATGAGTCTTGCTCAGTCACTCAAAACACTTGCTGGAACAAATTGGTCATGACGAAAGTGCTGGAGAATGTGCCTGAACACAAATCTATGCACAGTGTGCTCACACAGATACACAGATACAGAAACATGCATGCATGTGGCATGAAATGGCTTCTTCAATAGCTTTTTGCTTGTTTCCCCTATGATAATTTGCCACAAAGTGTGAGTTTGTATTGATGGTTCAAGCCTTTGAAAGCACTGTGATGCAACAATACTTATTTCTAATTTCTCTCCATCAGTGTGGCTGTATTTGCCTGAGTTCATAGGTTCTCAAGTGCCTGTTCTGGAAATAAAGGTATGTTCCAGGAGTGAGGAGGGCCCTGAGAGGAGATAGACTTTCTCTATGCTCAGAGTTTGGGTAGATTTTCCTTCTGCTTTCTGGTATTATCCTCTGCCTTCTCTTGTAACACTAATCTTAAAATATAGTAATGTGTAATATGTCTGGAGACTCCTGGAAGGCAAATATTTTGTCTTTTTTTATATCTAATAAGGTTTTCACATTGGCACATAGTAGGATGTGTGCCAAAAAATTTCAATAATTTCTAAATCAATGACATATCATGGATTCCATTTGATACTTTAATTAATTTTTTTTTATATCCTTAAATGTGAATTCCTTTATTCATCCCCAAATTATTAACACTCACCATTTATGCATGGTGATTCTGAAGGGAGAAATTTTAAGACATAACAGTAGCTCTTAAATGGTTTATTTATAAAGACACTGTGTGTGTATGTGACAATAAAAAGACACTTTAAGATGAGATTCAAATAATGACAGATTTTATGAATTTCATGCTGTAATTTAATCTATATTGATTTGAATAATAGGAAGGAAGATGTTTTAGAGCTGGGAATTTCCTCTGAACTCTGAAGTTGGACTCTCTGGTGTCAGCTGTCAAAGAGTCTCACTATATGGTAACTACACTGCAGAAGGAACAAGGAATTGTCAGCACAATTAGGTATAAGAATTCACTCTTCCCCAAGTATGCTCACAAACAGGATGTTTCATCACCTGCCGCCTCTACTTGCCAATAATGTGGGATTTGGGAGGGGTCGGGGTTTGTTTGTTTTGTTTTATTTTTACTGATTATCCTTGTCCTTCATAATAAAAGTATTAGGAAACTTTATGCCTCAAAGGATTATTAGAAAGTCCAGCTGCTGGGAAATTATAATTTGTTCTTATCAAGCAACTTGGTCAGAACTCTTTTAGTTGAAAATGACAGCAACCCGAGTCAAATTGACTTGAACAAAGAGGGAATTTACTTTACTAGTATTGTGGTAGCTCTGGCTTCAGATACAGCTGGATTCCAGTGCTAACAGGAGGAATGTGTTCTTGGATCTGGCCCTGAGTTCTGCTTCATTCAGGGCTGATTTCATCGTTGGACAGGCTTTCCTCATGTGGTGGCCATATGGTCCGGCAGCTCCGGCTGGCATCCTACCCAGCAATTCAAGCAGAAACAGAGCAATTCTTCCCGGAATAATATAGCATCTAGACTCTGATCTTGATCATCATCTTAAAAAGAGGGGCAGGCTCTTATGACATCTTTGTTTCTGATAATAGAGGTGTATTATTTCAATATGGAATGGAAGCCAAGTAGAATAGGTTTAAAACTGACTTGGACTTTTTAAAAGAAATCTACATGGTTATAGACTGTTTGTTTGTGTTTTCCAATTTTATGCCTCTTGTTTATCCCTGGTCCCTGTGGGCAGCCTGAATAAAAGGTCAGGTTACTGTCAACTCATGAAAGACTATTTCAGAAATGTTTCCAGCTGAGATCTCCCAGGATATGTCACACCTTGACATGTGGAGTCAGGACTTAAAGAGATGCCTTTAAAATTCATACATAAATATGGCATTTGATTGTATGCATGGAAGTGCTAGGTGATATAAGCAACATAAGATATGTATGTAACCATATATAAATGTGTGCAAGTGTGCTGTTTGTGTGATTGCACATGTTGTGCATGGGTGTGTGGGTTGCATATTAGTGTGTGCTGCATGCCTGCCTGTGTATGTGTATTTGTCTTTGTGTTATGTGTGCATTGCATGGTTGTATGTTGTGTTTAGTTTTATATATATATATATATATGCAGATACAGTGTGTATGGGGATAGTTCTGCATTTTTTCCATATATATACTCAGGAAATGAAAAAGAAATCTGTCATTATCTGTGGAAAATACAGCTTCAAATTAAACAGATTATAAACAACCTTCCTTGGGCTGTCAGATAAAATGTTGAAGGGTTTTCAAAAAGGAAAAAGAAATCTTTTGGGCCACCATATCTATATATGCATTGCTTGTTTCAGAATAAAGACAAAAAAAATTCCACACCACATGTTCCTGACACCGAATCATATTTTGAAAAGTGCTGATTGGTACACCTCCACGATGTGCCTGTTTGTGACATTTTAAGATCATAAATTGCTGCTAGGAAACACTCTTTCTTTTCATATTTACACTTAAATACCCTTTTCTTCTTAATGGTTAATTAGGTCACTAATCAAAAAAAAGCTCTTAAGAGGAAAATGAAATGTTCACATTTTGCAATTATGTGCTACTGTTAATAATACATAAACATCTTACTTATTGAGAAAGTGGCTTTCAACCCGTTTCTTCATGAAAGCTCATGCTGACAGTGGAATCCCTGGTGTATTGGGTCATAGACTGCCACATTATCTCTTTTTGCTTATATTTACTTTGGGTCATTTACATGTCATTATACTGTTCTTTTCCAAAATGTAGAATCAGTAGTTGTATATGTGTGTGTGTAAGGACATTATTCTCTTCCACTTCTAGTTACATCATTAGTGTTAACACACCTGTACATCATTACTTATTTGAAGTAGAAGCTCCTGTAAAAATAACTTAAATCAGAAATATGTAATATTCTAATACAATAGAAACTCCATAGTTGATCATCTCCCTACATTGGCTACTTCCTTAAGTTGGCCTAATTTTCATGAACTAGACATGCACCACTTGTACGTATCAGTACTGCAGGGCTAGTTCCTTATATTGACCACCTCCATATTTGACCAGTTTGTTACAGTCCCTTGGGTTGTCAACTTACAGAGGTTCTAATATAATTTAATCTTGCAGCAAGCACTTTTTAAGTTCTTTAGTATAAGGATTGTGCCAAGTATGAGTCATAAGATGATGACTAGGACATGGTATCCGTCCTTTATGAGTTAAGAGAAAGATGACATACAGTTACCAGACACATTCAGGAACTACTGTGAAAGTATATAGCCATCCTTCTTCTCTTTTATTTTTTTATTATTTATTTATTTTTTTGAGACAGTCTCACTCTGTCACTCACGGTAGAGTACCATGGTGTCACAGTTCACAGCAACCTCAAACTCTTAGGCTTAAGTGATTATCTTGCCTCAGCCTCCCAAGTAGCTGGGACTACAGGTACCCACCACAAAGCCTGGCTACTTTTTTGTTGTAGTTGTCGTCATTGTTGTTTAGCAGGTCATGGCCAGGTTTGAACCTGCCAGCCCTGGTGTATGTGGTTGGTGCTCTAACCACTGAGTTATGAGGGCCAAGCCCCTTCTTCTTTATTAAGGGTGGAATATTACTCACTCTTAAAAGAGAAGAAAATCCTGCCATATGTAACAACATGGGTGATTCTTGAAGATATCAGGGTAAGTGAAATAAGCCAATCACAGAAATACAAATAGTTCCTGCTTCCACTTAGAGGAAGTATTTAAAATAGCCATCTTCAGAGAATCAGAGAGAATAGTGATTAGCAAGGCCTGAGTGGAGGGTAATATGGGAAATTGCTCATTATCTGTCATAAATTTCAATTATGCAAAAAGAATATTTTCTAGAGATCTACTATACAGCATTGTTTCCCTAGTTAACCATACTACTTGTATATTGCACACTATAAGTTTGTTAAGAAGGTAGATTGCATGGTAAGTGTTTTTTCCATGATAAAATAGAATTTTAAAAAGTTTGACCTCTCATTTTGGTTTTGCCTCTGCCCTTCAAATGATCTTTTCTTCCATCTCATCTCATCCTCCAAAATCTTAATTTCAACCATCCTTTTCTCTACACTCCATCTTATATTATTGAGGCTCTCTCAGCCCCAGGGCTTAACACTAGCATATTGTAACTGTAGCAACCTTTTCACCATCTCCACTACCCTCTGTTTGAATCCATTTGCCGTCATCTTCTTCATGGGTTGCTAAAAGGTCTTCTCTTTGGCTTCCTTGCCTCCAACTTTGTTCCCTAGTTTTAACAATCTTTTTAAAAAAGTTCATGTGATTGGTTATGCCAATCACTTTAATACATGGTTGTAGAAGAAAAGAATAAATTATTTAAACCTATCTAATTGTGTTGTCTTCATTGTCCTTACCCCAGTCTACACTAAGAACATCAGAAAACGTGGTGCCGAGATTTTTTCCTCCTGGAAATTGCATTAGTTTCCTAGAGCTGCTACAGCAAAATAATAGGAATGAAGTGGCTTATAATAACAGAAATTTATTTTCTCACAGTTATAGAGGCCAGAAGCCTACAACCCAGATGTCAGTTTGAAATACTCTCTCTGAAGGCTCTAGAAATAAATCTTTCCATTTCTCTCGCTAGCTCCTGTTGGATGCCATAAGAATTCTTGGTTTCCTTGGTTGTTTCCTTCTATCTTCAAACTTTGCCACTTTTATTAAATGGTATTTTTTCCTGAGTGTCTGTCTCTCCTTTCCTCTTCTTAGGAGATGCTAGATATTAGTTTTTCTTAACGAAATTAATTTCATGTGTAAAGATTAGTTCTAACCAAGTTTACATATGAAGTTCTGGGTGGACATCAATTTCTTAGGGGTAGGGAGAACTGTTCAACCCACAATGGTAGCAATTGAGTTCTAAGGAAAACACGATATATTCACAAATGTGAGTTAATTCAAACTTTTAAAGACTTGGTATTGTCATCTTCAAAAAGTCTATTGCACTGCCACATCTTTCAGATGAACATTTTGATGGAAAATGGCTATACACACATATCAAACACTTCCTATATAAGAAATATGTTGAGATAGTTAAATTTTGAAACGTATCTTACATATAGAGATAAAAAATGAAACACGATATTCTTGCACAAAATATTAGATTAAAAATAATTGTCCTAAATTATACATGTCAATTACTAGTACATTTTCTTTTTTTGCTTTTATTTATTTATTTATTTATTTTTTATTAAATCTTAAACACATAGATCACGTAACACATAGATCATGCATACATTAATGCATTTATGGGGTGCAATGAGCTGATTTCATACAGAATTAGGAAGGTTTACATTACACTGGTTAAAATATACCTCATCTCATTTACTTAATTATTGTGTTAATACATTTATACTCTATACTAATAGATCCGACATGTACCCTTGCATTATGCACCATAGGTGTGATCCCCCATTCACCCTCCTTCAATCTAACATCCACCCTCCCCTCCCATTTCCTCTCCTCCCTCCTTCACCTTGGGTCATAGTTGTGATCTATTCTTTATATGAAAGTATGAGTGATTGTAAATTGGTTTCATAATAGTGCTGAGTACATTGGATATTTTTTCTTCCATTATTGAGATACTTTACTAAGTAGGATATGTTCCAGCTCCATCCATGTAAACATAAAAGAGGTAAAGTCTCCATCTTTTTTAAGGCTGCATAATATTCCATGACATACATATACCACGATTTATTAATCCATTCATGGGTGGATGGGCACTTGGGCTTCTTCCATGACTTCGCTATTAAGAATTGAGAGCACAATGAACAATTTAGTGTGAATATCTTTGTTGTAAAGTGATTTTTGTACAGGAATTGCAGGATCATACAGCAGGTCTACTTTTAGATCCCTGAGTATTCTCCATACTTCTTTCCAAAAGGAACATATTATCTTGGATTCCCACCAGCAGTGCAAAAGTGTTCCCTTTCTTCACATCTGTAGTTTGGGGATTTTGTTATGTGAGCCACTCTTACAGGAGTTAGATGATATCTCTAAGTGGTTTTAATTTGCATTTCATTCAAGTGTGTGTTAAGTATAAGTGTTTTATATAATTGGAAAGGTTTTTAATGGTTATCTGCTATACTCTTCCATTTTAGAAATTGAAAAATTGAGCCTGGAGAAATTAAACTATGTGTGTAAGTTTGTCCATCCTGTTGGCTGAAGAATGAGAGCCCAGTTCTCCCTGCTCCTAAGTGAAATGAGAAATAAATGGAAGATGTCAAATGATCTGAGAGGCTCGTAAACCTGAGTCTTTCCTCCTTATAGAAATTCTGCTGCAGATGGTGTCTTACTATCAAAGGGAGAAGGTAGGTAGACACTGGAGTTAGAAAGCCTGATTTGAATGCAGGTGAGATACTGACTAGTGTTTTAGTACTGCTCCTGTTTCTTAATTCTCTCAGATCTGGTTTCCTCAATTGTAAATGAGAACAACAATATTTATTCATAGAGGTAATACGAATATTGTTGCTCAACATGAATAAATCACATAATTTATGGTGTCTTTCAGATTTGTTAACTACACATACAGATAGCATAGAAGATTAGCTACACACACATACAAACACATATATACATATACATCACAGCACCTGATGTAGTAGGGCAAAAAGTCACATTCAATAAAGAAGATGTGAGGAGGAGAAGGAGGATGATAATGATATGACCGACATAAAAGGGAAATGATAGTTCTTTGGAAGCAATTATAGCACACTTTTTCTTTAAAAATTAATAGAAAGCCATGCAATCTGATCATGCTAGGTTCTTTGTTGATGTCGTTATACATTTTTTAAATAACACTAGAAAATAAAAAGATACTAGTTTTATAGATAAGAAACATAAGGTTCAAAACACTTAAGTAAGTTGTCCAAAGTCACCAACTTAATATAAGCTAAATATGGCTTTCAAATTGATGTCTGTTTAAAGACAGAAGTTAGGATCTGTCTTGGAGCTGATAGGCATAAGCTGTGGGTGACATATGCAGGGATGCAGAAACTAGAAAAGGAGAATTAGTCAAAGTAGTTATACAGAAAGCCCTTTGACACCCAGGCACTGGTGGACAAGGTAGTAAATGCACACTTATGCATTGGGCAGTCTCCAAGAACCTTCCAAACTCAGGTTCCGCCTCTGTCCTGCTTCTTGGGACGACTGCTTGATTAACGAGTTTCCATTCATAAAGCCTTTGGATGAGGAAGGCACAGTATGGCTGTAAGTGGTAAGTCATATCATTGTTTGTATTGGCACTGAGACATGCTGGCAAAATCTCTGCCCCTATGGCTAGGGAAATAGAGGGATAATGTAATCAAGTCCATGTATTCATACTCTGCAAGTCTGTAGGCTTATTGTAGGGGGCCACTTTGAGTAAAAGTCAGCTGGATTCCTAGCCGAATGTTATGTGTTCTAGTTCCCTATGTTTATTAAGTGTTTTCAAGATTATATCTAACCTAATCCTTTCCAAGCCTTTGGAATTCATTTTAGTTTAACTCACAGATAAAAGTAAAAGAAAATGCCACTGCATTGGGTTCCTCTGAATTTTTTTTTTTTAATGTAGGGCAGAATCTAAATAAGAAGGAATAATTTAAAATATCTTTCAGTGATATAGCAGGAAATATATACAAATTAGAACTAATTTCTTGTGTGGGAGCCTCAGCAAAGGGCTTACAAAGGAGAGTTGTATACTTGTTAGGCCCTGGGTATCACAGAATATGTAACTGAGCATTTGTCTGTTGTTGCTTGCTATCTGTCCGAAATCTTTAAAAGTGTGTCTACAAAAGTATAAGAGAATGGATTGATTTGAAAAAATGATTGATTCAATAGCTTTTATATTTTGTAGAGTACTAAACAACCTGTTGAATTTAAAAAAAAGGAAAGAAAAAACAATGTCATTTTAAAGTGCAGTAGACACAGACCAAATGAAATGTTCTTATTTGTCCCTTTAATTTGTCTCTTCCAGGTTTATGTTTATATGAATCAATATTTTTAATTATGTAGGAGTTTTTCAATAACCCTCAGACATGTGCACAACATAGAGTTTGCAAACAAGTAGTCAAACAGACTTTTGCAAAATGTAGTAAACTAGCTTATAAAGCCAATCTCAAAACTTGTTTATTCATTTATTCATTCATTTGTTCATTCTTTTCCCAAATGTTTTTGGAGAAACTATTATATGTGAGAGCTGGTGTCAGAACTAGAGATTCTATAAGAGGTACAAAAACCACAGAACACTCAGCCATGACGAGAGGAGTTTCTTTTGAGTCGTAGTGTGATGTGCAGACATGTTCTCATGTATTTGTCTCACAAGCTGCAAATAGCAGGTTCCATGTGAATAGGGTTCATTAAACATACACTTAAAGAAGCTTAGAGGATTCATTAAATGACATAGTGGTTTTATATTTTAGTCTTCATGACTCCTGTGTATCACCTGTCTCAGTGTCTGAAATGCCACCACAAGCAAATTCTTATTTCTTTCTTAAAGAAGATCTGGCTTATAAAGTAATTTTCAGTTAAGGGCACATCCATTCTTGACAAAATAGAATAAGCAAAAGCTGAACTCCCTTTACCACTTTAAACCCTTCAGACAAACACAAACGCACATTAAATGATCTCTGAGAATATATTTGAAGACTTGTCAGAAACGCACAATCCTTAGTAAATGCAGAGAGAAGAAAAGTAGTGTCACAGAAGAGCAGGTTGTTGGATGGTACCTTCATCAAGAGATCAAAATGGACATCATTAGGGGTGGGGCAAACCCCCAGTGTGTTCGCGTGCATGGATGCGAAGGGAAGAGTCCAGCCAGTGTCCCTGTCTGTTGTGATGGTCCTGGCAAGCATGTGTAACCTGAATCTAATTGCAAAGAAACATCAGAAAAAGAAGCAAATTGATAGTCATTCTACTCAATAGCCTGCTTGTAATTGTTCAAAGTGTCAAGGTCGTGAAAGTGAAGAAAAGGGTTTCATGGAGCCATTTCAGATTGAATGTGACCAAAGAGACACAATAGCTAACTGGAGCAAACGACTCCATAAAGTGCCTTTCTGGGGCAATTTGTAGACACTTGATTGGAATCTGAGGATTAACTGGTAGGTAGTCATCTACATAGCAATATTAATTTTCTGGCTTTGTGTGTTGTATTATGTTATGTGGGACGAGTGTTGACAAACTATTTCAGTAAAGATCCAGGGAGTACACATTTTAGGCTTTGTTGAACATATAGCCTGGGTCATGAGTATTTAACTGCTATTATGGCACAGCAGCAGTCCTGTATGCTATGTAAACAAGTAAATGTGGCCCGTATTCCAGGGAAATTTTATTTATAAAAACAGGCAGCAGGTGAAGGTTAGTCTGTGAGCTATAGTTCACTGACTCCTGATAAAGAACAAAGCTTTTTTCATGGAAAATACATACCAAAGTTACAACAAGTGTTAGAGCATCACCACCCGCCCCCAAAAAACAAAATTGCTATCAAGTGGTTCAGGAAACGATGTTGCATTATGCCTGCAATAATTTGAGATTTTTTTTCTTTTTTAAAATTTCAGATTAATATGAGGGCACAAATGATTAGGTTACAATGTTTGTGTTTATTAGGTAAGGTCCCTGTTGTAGTTGTTCCCTGTTACAAAATAAAAATCCTTTTAAACAAGAAGTGCTATAGCTCAAACATTCATAAATATGGTGAGCCTTAGAAAATTGAGGTGTGTCCATTGTAGCTCTGGAGAGGCTGATAACACTAAAATCAAAGTTGACCATGAGTAGTTTGGATAAAACTGTTCTATGTAGTTGAAAATGGCAAAAAATTACAATATTTCTCCATAAACACATATGAATATATATATTACAAAACCATATACCTAAGTTTTAATCAATTAAATAGTTTTCAATGACCATTTGAAAATTTCAGCAACATTCCTGAAATATTACATTTAATTATTCGAATATTTAATTATTCGAATTATTGTTTTATTTGGCTTTTTTTTTTCTATTTGGAAAACAAGGAATGTTAATCAGATACCCGTGTATATGGTATCTCCCACTTTCCTTTCTGAAGAGTTTAGCTCTTACACTGAAGCAATCTAGCATGGCAAAAAAGTCAAGCTTTGTGAAGCTGAGCAACTTACCTAATTACTGTGAGTTCTGGTTTCCTCAGCTGTAAAATTCAATTATAATGTGTATGTAAGTTAAACAGTCATTTTATTTTCTGGCAGCTAACATATTCTCAATTAATATTATTAATAACTTCCTTTTATATTTTTCTCATACTATTTACACTCAATACTATGCTTTCTATGAATATCAGAACAAATTCCATACGTTTCTAAAGGAAGGAACTTTTTGTTTTTCTTCTGAGCAATCCAAATGGTGCAAAGTACACCGCTAACATCAAAGGAGCCAATTGTCAAATATTTGGTGATGAATTTTCCTGGTGAATTTCACTCAAAATTTTTTTTTCAATTGCCCATTTAATATGTCTTACCCCTTTTTTGTTGTTGTTGTAATTAGCCCATCCTCAATATTTGGCCACTTAAGGAAAGTATTAAATGTTTGTTCTTTTAACAAATTAACTTAATTTTATTTCTATTCTGTCTTAGGTCTTGAAGTACAGTGTAATCATAAAGATACATTCCTTCTTCTAGGGAATGTATCTTTTCTGAAATTCATTCCTGCCATCCTACAGCACTACACGTACACTACACTATACACTACACATACATGATAACATATAGCCATTTCATATTAAAATAAAACAAAGCCACATGTTACGAACAGAGGTGCAGACACAGACACAGAGATACACTGACAGAAACACAGATACACACATATGCACAGGAAGTAGGAAGTGCCATGCCAGTCCTATGAATAAGCTGGCCTACTACCTCATAGTTAACCCGTTATTGAGTTCTTAGTTCTGTTCCTTACGGCAGAACATTGTCTATTACTTTCATTGAAATAACTGTGCTTCTTCTATTGGAAAGATTTTCTTAAAAGAGAGCAATTGATCATTCAAATTTATTAAGTATTCTAGCAACGGCCTTTAACAACCATGAAGATTGATTGGCATTTTCATTAAAATTATTGCCTTTTAAAGGATCTATATAAAGTACTGATGACATTTCCTCGAGTGAGTGCCCAAAATTAAAGCACCATTTGAAAAACTAACTTAACAAATCCTCTGTCTAATTGTATATCTATTATGTGGTGAGCTATAGAGGTTCAGTGAATTCTGTATAGAAAGTACAGCTAGCTTCAAAGAATGTGCATACCACCAGGGAGGCAAGATACACAAGAACAAACACAGAAGCACTTTCAACACAAAGTAATCTGTGACCAAGGTCTTAGGGACATCATAGAGCAGAAAAGTGGGCAAGTGTGCACAAGGAAATCATACATTGGGAGAAAAAACACAAGTCTAAAAAGCTGAACTCACTTTCTATCAACCCAATCTGGGTAAACTAATCCAGTCTTGTGAGAGCAAAAACTGTCACTCTCATGGGAGGGCAGTAATCTCTTCCTGTGGGATCTTTCCCCACAACCCAAGCACTCAATCGAGTGGTGCTCTCTGTCAGGCTAAGATCAGGCAAGTCTCTTAACATCTCCAGGATTATGACACTAAATGCCGAGCACAGATTTTTCCCAGCTCCAATATTCTTCAGACCCGTGTATTTATTTAGTGGTGTATCTGCTATCTTCTTCTCTTTTTCTCTATTCAGTTCAGTTTAAGGAAAATCTAATCTACGAATTTAGTTAGAACAAAGGACGAAACTGAAGGGAGAGGAAGTCTGAAAATGATTTTTTCCCCTGAATACAAATTAGTAAATTATGGGCTACAGAAAAATTTAGTTTCCACTCCACTTTACTCAAGCACATGGAACCACTCGCCATCAGAACAGTTGCAACAGCTGGGCAGTAGTAACTTCTCTGGGGGGGGGAAATAGAGAAATGAGTCATTCTTGATGATTTTTGTCATGAAGTATTCTAAATATAGTTCAACAGGCAGAGAGAGGAAATATTTCCTTGGTTGGAACGTTTTCGGTGGCCTAGAAAAAGGCCTCTCTCACATTTTCCTGGATTGTCTGCTCTGTTTTTCTTTTCTTTTCTTTTTTTTTTTTTTCATTTTTTCCCCCCAAAGCCTGGTAAAATGCCCAAGAAGGGAAAAATCCATGGGGAGAAACATAGCGGGATCGGATTGCATTCAAAAGATGAAGAGATATGACATTTCTTTCATTCTATGTTCGGTGTGGAAAAACTCACCGGTTATGAAAATATTAGGAGATAAAAATCTAAAATACGTGTGTAGAAGTTATTTTCCTCAGGAAAGTTACACCAGTAGTTTGGCCAAGGCTCTTACTAATGACAGGCTCTTACTAATAACAAGGGTCATATTAACAACAAGGTTTGATAGATCTGTTAAGGACAGAGTTAGAGCATGGAAAATAATAGTTTGCAATATAGTTTTTATTTTTTAATGCTATCTTGACTCAGTGTAGAGGCTTTGCCTGAAAGATGGTCAGTTTCCCCTTTTGAGGAGCTTATTAAGTCTGTGCCCCAACTACATCCATGTCAGACTGAGTCTAAACACTGACCTAAGTATTCCAGGACTAAGAACCAGATAATAGGGACAGTCTACATGTACCAGAGGCTGCTGAAATTATTGAAATTAGCCTCAAATTAACCCAAACAATAAGAAAAAAAGAAAAACAATGATAATGCTTAACAATCTTAAACTGAGAAGGGGACCAAGGCCACCAAGTTTAGGTCCAAATTTGTGTTCAAAATGTAGCATGGCCAAATGCATGCTAAAACAACCCCCTCTCTCAAAAAAAAATTGACATAATAACAACACAGATTTTAAGATAACCCCCGCCCCAGACTATCATAACACAATTGTCAAAATGTTTAGTAAGGAATTCATATTTACATGGCATAAGATAAGAACGAGGAAAATCTCAACTCACAAGAGAAAAGATAACTGGTAGATACCAATTCAGCGATGACATAGTTAGACTTCAAAGCAGCTGCTATCAGGATGCCTGGAAAGTAAGGACAGACAGTCTTTACACAGACTGAAAGAAAGATTATATAAATACGTATCAAATGGGAATTTTAGAACTAAAAAATACAACACAAGTATTCCTGGATAGTCACAATGTCTCAACATGAATGACCATGGAAAGAGTCAATAACTAGAATGCAGATAAATAAAAAATTATCCAATCCAAATAATGGAGCAAACAACTGAAAAATGTGAATAGAGACTCGGTAACTTGTTGGACAATGTCAAATGTCTAGGATCCTTGTTATCAAACTTTCCAATGGAGAGATGAAAGACCATAGGCAATAAAATACATTTGAAATAATAATGACACTTGGGCTTCTTCCATGACTTAGCAATTATGAATTGGGCTGCAATAAACATTCTGGTACAGATGTCTTTGTTATGATGTGATTTTTGGTCTTCTGGATATATACCTAGTACAGGAACTATAGGATCAAATGGCAGGTCTATTTTTAGATCTCTAAGTATTCTCCAAACATCCTTCCAAAAGGAACGTAGTAGTGTGCATTCCTGCCAGCAGTGTAGAAGTGTTCCCTTTTCTCCACATCCACGCCAACATCTCTGGTTTTGGGAATATGGGGAAAGGGGCAAGGGAAGGGAGGGGACAGGTTGGGTAGAGGGAGGATAATTGGTGGGGCCACACCTACAGTGCATCTTAGAAGGGTACAGGTGAAACTTAGTAAATGCAGAATACAAATATCTTCATACAATAACTAATAAAATGTCATGAAGGCTATGCTAAACAGTTTGACGAAAATATTTCAGATTGTATATAAAACCAATACATTGTACCCCTTGATTGTACTAATGTACACAGCTATAATTTAATAATAAAAAATGAAATAATAATGACAGACATCTCCCCAAATTTTGATGAAAGACATAAACAGGTTGGAAATGCTCATAATCCTAAAGAAATATTTGCCTGGACATCTTCATCAAATTTCTGGTGGCTAAAAACAAAGAAAAATCTCAAAGGCAACCAAAGAAAAAGAAAACTTTCACACAGGAAAACAATGCTTCAAATCACTGTGAGTTTCTCAGCAGAACCCACAGATACCATAAAAAAGTGAAAAAAATATTTATAATATGTTAATATAAAATAATTAGCAATTTATATTCCTAAATACAGGTAAACTATTCTTTATAAAAGGAGATTAAATAAAAATACTTTTAGATGAAAGAAAAGAACAGTTTCCAGCAGATGGGCTCTAAAATGTATGTTAAAGCCTTTTCAGATTGAGGGGAAATGATTCAGAGAGAGACTTGGAACATCAGAAAAAAAGAAAGTATAGAATAAATGAGAACTATTTTAGGTAAATGTATTGGAGCATTCTTTACTATTTAGGTCCTTAAAAACAATGGTTGAAAGAAGAAGAAAAAAACAAGATCTATGAAACTTTCAATGTATTTGGATGAGATACAAATGACAGCTATCAAGTGAAGAATGGAGGATAAAGGAATATAGACAATGGTAAGTTTATTGCATTTAATTTGAGTGGTAAACATTAATTATAAAAAGACTCTTAAATGTTAAGGATATAAATTGTAATCTTGAACCATCATTAAAATGTACACACTGATGCAGAAGAACTTAATAAACCTATTTTAAAAGAATACTAAAAATATTCAAATTATTTGAAGTAAGCCAGAAAAGAAGAAACAAAAATAATTAACAAAAAATGAAAAATCAACAGTAAACAAATAACAAAATGGTATCCGAAATCCAAATCAATAATAATCTTAATGCAAATGATCAAACACATAAATTAAAAAACAGAGATCATTAGACTATACTTAAGAAAAGACCCAAGTGTATGCTGTCTATGATGGACTCACTTTAAATAAACTGACATAAGTAAGTTACAAATGAAAATATGGAAATTTGTACATGCCATGTGCTTGAGATGGGAAGAAAAATAAAGCGTCTTTCCTATTCTTACTCTCAATACAGAATACTTCACCTTTAGTCACTGAAATGCCCAAATGTTTATCTTACCAATAACTAATTCTCTGATGGGAAAACAACAGTGTCCTCTAATTCAATTTGGTTCTGATACTATCTACCTATGTTCCTGGAGACATTATCTACTTCTAGCACAGGTTGAGGACTAGGTCCCACAAGACTGTTCCCTGCTTCAGATGCCAATCACAAGTAATAAGTTGTCACCTATACTTCTGACGAAAATCAGAGTTCCGCTCACTCCCTCCTTGGGTTTGGTTTTTTGAATAATTTGATTAATTTGCTGGGACAGCTCACCGTAGTCAGGGAAACATATTTACTGGTTTGTTACAAAGGATATTGCAAAGGACGCAGATGAACAGCCAGATGAAAGCAAGGTACGTGGGAAGGGATGCAAAGTTTTCATGCCATCTCACAGCATACCTTGCTTCAGGTTCCTCTCCATGGTCAATAATCCTGAAGCTCCCTGAACTATGACCTTTTGTGTTTTCATGGAGGTTTCATTCCATAGGAGCAATTGCTTACATAATTAGCTATTGGTGACCAAAGAATGCTTTAGCCTCTCTCCCTTCCCCAGAAGTTAGGGCTTAAAGTTTAGCTCTCTAATTAACCTATAATAAGGTTAATTTTTCTGGAAAACCTGAGGGTGTTCAGATCAAGACACTTCTCATTAGAACAAAAGAGGCTTCTGTGATCAAGGGAATTCCAAGGGATTTGGGAAGTTCTATGTCAGGAACCAAGGTCAAAGGCCAAATATATATTACTTACTAAATCACAATATCATATATCATGCAAACTCAAAAAGAATTGAGTAATCAAAAGAATATTAATATAAGACAGAGGAGACTTCAGAGCCCCCCCCCAAAAAAATTAGTAGGAATAAAGATGAACTTACCTAAACTACTAAAACATTTCAGTTATCCAAAATGTGTAAGCGCTAAATAATGGAATTTCAAAATGCATGAAGAGTAACTGTATATAACTGAAAATACAATTAGAATAACTCACAATTGTATTTTGAGACTTTAGCAACCCTCTCTCAGCAATTGTCAAAACTAGTAGATAAAAATTAGTGAAGACATAGAAGAACCAAATGATACTATTAATAGATGAGATCCAATTGACATTTATAGAACACTTTGCTCCCAAACAGCATAATGCGTATTCTTCTCAAGTGCCCTTAGAACATTCATCAAAATAGATAATATCTTGGTTTCATAAAATAATTGTGATTAAAATTAAAATAACTGAAATCATGGAATGTGTTATCTGATTATAACGGAATTAAAGTAGACATTGATAAAGAAAATTAGAACATTTTAAATACTTGGAAACTAAACAAAGTACTTCTAACTAACCCATATTTCAAAAAAGTTACATGAAAAATTATAAATAATTGGAAAAGATTTTGAACTGATTGAAAATGAAAATGTAAGATATCCAAATTTGTGATATTGGGGCGGCACCTGTGGCTCATCGAGTAGGGTGCTGGCCCCATATACTGAAAGTGACGGGTTCAAACCCGGCTTCGGCCAAACTGCAAAACAGAAGAATAGCTGGGTTTTGTGGCCGCTAAAACCTGTAGTCCCAGCTACTCAGGAGGCTAGGCAAGAGAATCACCTAAGCCCAGGAGTTGGAGGTTGCTGTGAGCTGTGTGACGGCATGGCACTCTACCAAGGGCAATAAACTCTGTCTCTACAAAAAAAACAAAACAAAAACAAACTTTTGAGCAAAACAATATTACAAGAAAAATTATAGATTTAAATCCTCATATTAGAATAGAAAAAATGTTTCAAATTAATAGTTGAAGCTTGTAGCCATGAAAAATTAAGAAAAATTAAAAGAGCAACACATGTGTAAACCTAAGTAAGTAGAAGAAAAAAATAATAAAGAACAGAAATCTATAAAACCAATATCAAAAGGCTAGTTTTTAAAGAAGACGATCAAATTGATATATATTTAGACTCATTACAAATTAAAAAAGTGAAAATGCATAAGTTATTAATATCAAGAACTAAAGTGGAGATATTGCTACCAAATACATAAACAAAATGATAAAAAGTTAATAGCTACAGGCCCATGAGACAAAAACACACTTCAAGTCAAGAAGGGGGAAGAGATGAAGGGGATTCAGTGACTTTCCACCTATTGGGTACAATGTCAGGGGTTATGACACCCATTCTGGGTTAAGGATTCAACTATAACTCAGACTTAGGACTTTACCTGACAAATGGAAATACTGTAACCTAATTATGAGCACCCTCATATTAATACCCCCAAACTGCAAAAAGCTCTATTTTTGTCTAAATAATTATGACAACTTAAATGAAGAATATAGTTATTTGAAGGTCATATTACCAAAATTTACCCAATAAGAACATATGGACAATATGAATAGTGCTATGTCTATTCAAGAATTAAATTTAGTATTAAAAGCCTTGAAAGAAGGAAATTGCCAGACCTAGATCATTTCATTAGTGAATACTAGCAGATATTTAAAGAGGAATTAATAGCAAGTCTATATAATTTCTTTTAGAAAGTAGAAGAGGAAGAATCACTTCCCAAATCATTTTATGAGAATAGATGATCCCCAAACCAACATCAGATGCAAACAGTACTTGCCCCAGGAAGAACCCACCAAAAAACAAGCAACCACAATTAAACTACATACTAATTGCTCTCATAAGTATAGACACAAAAACTTCAATAAAATAGTAGTAAATCAACCTAGTAATACATAAGAAGAATAGAACAAGTGGAGTCTAGGAATAGATTACCATCAATTTGGCAAATTGATTTTAACAAAGATGAAATGCAATTCAAGGAAAAAAGATTACCTTCTCAAAAAATAGCTTGAGAAAACTGGATCTCTATACATAAATTACTGAATATATGGACAAACAAGCTTGACTCAATCTAAACATATATAAATCATGGATCTCAATATAAAACATAAAATATAAAGCTTCTAGAAGAAAATATAGGAGAAAGCATTTATGCCTTTGGGATAGGCAATGAATTCGCAGATATACCACAGAGTCTACAATCAAAAATATATATAAACTGCACTTTATCAAAATTAAAACAATTTCTCTGTGAAAGACATTTTTAGAAGAACGAAAAGAAAAGTTTCAGACAGGGAGCAAGCATATATCTGCATGTCATTTTTTCCTTAACATATTTTAAAAACTTATTCACATAAAGGCTTAAATTTTGTGTTGTTACATACTGGAGAGAAATATAAAATTAGTAACAATTACACAATTAACAAATCTTAATATTAAAAAAAATTGAAATGGGAAAAAATACTTAAATAGATGCTTCCAAAGAGGATACCCAAAAGACAAGTAAGGACATGAAAACATACTCAATATCATTAGTCATAGGAGAAATGAAAATTAAAACTGGTAAGATACTGTTATGCATCTATTATAATGGTTATAAACAAAAACAACAAACTAGAAATAATACCAACAGCTGGCTAAGGTGTGAGACACCTAGAACTCTCCTATATGTTCCTGATGAATTCAAATGGTGCAATGATCCTATAAAACTGTCAGTTTCTGATAAAGTAGAACATACACTCATTATATGCCACACTGACTTCAATCCTAAGTATTTACCTTGTGTAAAAACATACTCATACAGAAACTTATAGATGAATATTTACAGCAATCTTATTCATAATTGCTCCAAACTAGAAGCAATACAAATATTTTCAACAAGTATATGGATAAACAGAGTTTGGTATATCCCTCTAGTTAATACTAATACTACTAATACTTATAAGAAGAAATAAACTACCGATACATGCAACAGCATCAGTGTGTCTCAAAGGAATTATGCTGAGTGAGAGAAGCGGTTTCCAGAAGACACGTATTGTATTATTTCATTCATATGACCCTCTGGAAAAGTTAAAGCTGGAGCAACAGACAACACATCAATAGTCATCATGCTTTAGAGACAGTGCGAGGGAGATTTTTGAGGTGGCTGAAGCTGTTATGTATCCTGATTATGGTGGTGGCTACCAGAGAACTCTACATCACAAAAAAAAAATAGCCACTTTTACAGTGTATTAGCTTAAATAGTGAATTTTGAAAAAAAAAATCTGAGTCCAAAAGGGAGAAAAAATATATATAATTTCAATTGCTGCTAAGATTGCACTCTCACTCAAGACACATTCAAAAGATTTTCTTTTTTTCTTTTTTCTTTTAAACAAGTGAACAGTTTATTAAGAATTAAACAAAGGTATGATGTGATACAGTACAAGCAAGAAACTCAGGATACGTATAATAATACTATTCACACAAAAACTTAAATTTCACCTGAAAAAAAATCACAAGACAAAAGAGAAAGCAATTTCACTGTTATAAAATAAGATACTTCATGCAAAGTATTAACTCTGCCCCCCTCAAAGCCCAATCTCCTAACAAACAAAAAACTATCTGGGAATACTGCTATACTAACATATTAACCACAGTATAATCATTCATAGGAAAACAGTAATTAAGGAATGAATTGAATTAAATAACAAAGTTCAAACTGTCATAAACTCATAGACCACAATGATTTTACAAAACAAGCAATTCCAGAAATCTTATAAACAATAAAAGAAACATTTCAATATCATTCTACAAGATTTTCAATGTGGTTTTTGTCACGTCCCATGTGGGCTGTGGCTGTAGAAGTGTGGGTGACAGTTGTCTTAGGATCCTAATCCCAAGGCT
>CAUYRH010057929.1:0-13238 GCA_963574655.1 Perodicticus potto
GGCGGGCGCCTGTAATCCCAGCTACTTGGGAGGCAGAGGCAGGAGACTCGCTTGAGCCCAGGAATTGGAGGTTGCTGTGAGCTGTAATGCCACGGCACTCTACCCAGGGCGACAGCTTGAGGCTCTGTCTCAAAAAAAAAAAAAAAAAAAAAACTTTCCCTGATTATCCGAGAAAGTGTTTATCCTCATGCCATAAAAGGCAAGTAAAATGTCACTGGAATATTCTATTTGTGAGGTGATACTGTGTTAGACTGGGAGCAAATTCATGGAATTGAAAGGAAAATAATAACTTAGAAATTTAAAAGAAGAACTAATGGAATGTTGAGATTTGTTTACCAATTTATTTACATAAGACCGGGTTTGGACCTCATAAACACAATTGGTCACAACATAATTAGAGTTCATACTTGTCAATTTTGAAACAATACTAGAAATTGAAGTGAAAACATTGAGTGGATACTTAAAGAAAAGGATGGTCTCTGATCAGACATGGAAAATCTGAAGTCATACTCTCAGAGGTATAAACCAAAATTTTCAAATTTTAGTTAAATTTTAGTTACCAATTTTTCCATAGGCTAAATAAGCAGAAGTCCTCACTCAGGTTGTCATCCCATCAAGAAATATATCTGTTAATGATGTATAGGAACAATCTAAATATCGATTCAATAAGGTTGAAGAAAAGAAAGATTTGAAAATGAGGGAATAAATATTAGGGTTAAATAAGGAGTTTCCAGAAACCACTGTGGACATAATTTCAGAATGGGAATGAGAAAGGACGGCAAAGAAATACAGAATAGAGAGAAAAGCATTAAAAAAGTAGGAAGGCGATTAGGTAGCAAGATTCCGGAATGTGTGGGAAGAAACAGGAACAAACCTAGGAAGAGAAATTTGCCTGGAGGGAAATCCAGATTCCCCTATTGAAACGTCAGAAATACACAGTCCTTTCCCGTAAGGACGGTGTTGTGATCAGTGATACAACGTGCAAACACGAGGAAGAGGCCCGAAGCAGAACGAGATTCCACACTACCGAAAATGAGATTTGACTCAATTAAGGAAAGTTTTGGGAGCCAGAAAGAAGGACTAAGATTAAAAAAATCCTGGGAAAAAAAGAAGAATTAAAAAAAAAGGTAATTCAAATGGAAAATAGTGATATAACAGATGGTAGCTGAGGGGAGGAACATAGAAAAAGATATCTGATATTTGATTTTATTGTTGAAATGATTGAAGTTTTATAGTGCATAAAATTGGATTACCTCACATGACCTGTGGGTATTCTGATACATCCAGTTTAAAAGGCAACCTTTCTTTCTTAAAAAAAGATTACCAAATTTACCAAATAGTTAACAGATCTCAAACAAAGACAGAAAAATAATACTTGATTATTACCTTCTTTCCAATATTGAAATTTCGGTATTTTCCTTGGGCTTTTATCAACATTCATTAAAAGTAAAATACTGGGATGAAATGACAAGTAAGTTTTGAAGCTGTGGACTATAACAGATGCCCCATATTTGAGGATCTTCTTCAACATAATATATGAGAATAGAATTATTTCTGTAAATGTGTATACATTGATTGTTATATCTGAAAGGTGGAGGAAAATACATACTTGGTTTTTAAGATAATGTGTAACTAAATGACTGTGTCATATATGTAAAAATCCATGTTGATTTCTACTTGTAGACATTGCAGACGCTTCAGTGTGTGGTGAACTGTTTCTTAGCTCAAGTTGGTGTCACGTTTCTACAAACTCGAACGCTTTCCCCGTCAGCTTGTGCACTAATGATCTGGGTAAGTGAATGGGCTTCCCAAGGTTGAAGCTCCTGAAAGGGAATCTCACCATTTCATTCCCTCCTTTCCTTCAGTGTTAGAGGAAAGTATGCAGACCTCTTGGGAACAGTATTCTCCAATATCGGACATGCAGATCCAAACTTAAATTGTTATTTAACTGGATGCCTAATGGTTCTCTTAAATATCAGCGAGAGAAGCTGAGTTACTAAAGGCTGACCTAGTTCCTGGAGCCCACATTTTCACAGGCTCCACCAAATGTTCCACTTTCCCTAGAGGAGCATTCACGGAAACATAATGAGATACTTTAGCAGACAATTTATCACTCTGAATATTCAAAATCCACGCTCATATGCACAAATAAAGGAATTAATATTCAATGTGGAAGCAATGTGCATAGAGGCATTTGAGAGCCAGTGAGTGAATACTACTAGTACATAAAAACAATTTCCCACAGACTTTGGTAAAAGCAAGATATTAGTCCTCTTTTAACAATTGTCTCAACCATTCTACTTACATAACTATGGGGCTTCCAACTCATACATCTTTAAATTTGAAAGCATTGAGCTTCTAAAGTCCTATAAGTAAATTATTGTACTTAATTTGTATTGTAACCCTTTCTAAGAGGCATCTAGGACTGGACTAAATTACAAATATTGTGATTCTTGGTATAGAATGTGATATAGAAAGCCTTACCACTGCTTTTTGAATTAATGCCATTTTTTTCTTGCATCTTTACACTATAAATTGTAACATACAGTTTAACACTTTACATGACATAATATGTTGTTTTATATTGTTTGTTTTCTATTATGTACATATACGTAATGATGAGCAGATATAACTTCTAAAAGGATTGCTGTGATTCATTTTGACAACCTTATAAACACAGGAAAATATTTTAACCCAAATAGTTCTGCCTTTTAGCAAGATAACAATAGCAATGGCATTAATAACAGTCATTTCTATATTGAAGATTTATAGAAAATCCCACAGTATTTGATTTAAAAAGGAGAAAATATTAAATCACATAAGAAGCATTCCAAGACAACAGGGTTCCAAAGCTGCTTGCTTCGGGAGGCAAAACGGTCTTCAAGGGCTTTCAGAGCTCCAGGTCTCTGTCCTACATCTTCAAGGAGTCCACTTTACCTCATGGCTGCCCAGAAATAGTGACAATATTAGGTCATGTCATCCAACATAGAAATAAAGAAAGAAGTAGGTCTGTCTGGGTTTTTGGTCTTCTGCTTTAGTACTAAGACCAGTTTTCCAAGAGCCTTTCAACGGCATGTCTTAGGAGCAGGCATCATGTCAAAAATTATCATCTATGTTTTACAAATGAAAAACATAGAAAAGATTAGTTTAAATAAGTTATGCAAAGTCATATAGCTAATAGGCAATACCTTGAGACCAGAATCTGAATTCGTTGCTATCATGGACACTTACCTCTCCCACTAACCACACATCAAAAAATGATAAAAGAGCTGTTGAGACCAGCTTGGGTATTAGCACCTCTGCAAAGCTTTCCAGGACCTCCAAAGCCTGAGGTAGATGCCCCTTCTCTGTAATCCCTTACTTACCTAAATCTGACCCCCTCTATAGCCCTTCTCTAATTTTTTTGTGTGTGTGTGTGCCTGTTTACTTTTTGGTTCTCCACACCAGACCTTTCATTCCCAAAGAACAAGTTCTTTTACTTGTTTAATTATTTTGTCTTTTGCACCCAACACACAGGAAGAACTCACTTTATATCTGTTGTTAAATCAATGAATTGAAGGACTCCAAAATGGGAGATCAGAACCTTCAAATTGCTATGCACTCCTGTTGAAATTGAAAAATTAAATAAATGAGTTACGTATTTGCCTCATAATTTATGTGTAGTCTGTCCTTTAATTACTTATCTTGCCGGGCACAGAAATAAGCATTAATATCACAGCATCAAGGAAAAGTAATGTATTAAAATAATAAATGAAATAATAATATTTTTATGGGATAAACACACTTGCTGAAATGTAATGCAAGTATATTAAATATTATCTATTATAGAAATATCCAAATAATAGCAGAAAATAAGAAGAAAACTTAGTTCTAGTCTTTTTTTAATTAACTGAGGATTTATAACTATTTACTGGTATTGAGTTGGTTGTCTTTATATTAATTTGATCTTTGAATTGTTCCAGAAATTTATTTTATCATTTAAAGTCTCCCTTATATTTTGGAAATTTTAGAATTGGATAAGTTAAAGAAAATATTGAAAAAATCTAGATTTTCTTACATGTTAGAATATTGTCAGAGTAATAAAATGGCTATTTTTTCCTAAGGAACTCACATTCAGTATTACAAGCCATTGTGTCAAATAAAAGGAACTTGTCAGACTCAAACACAGGAGAACAGTCTCTTCTAAGATTGAACACTTAAGAAATATCTGAAAACAAAGGATGGGTTTCTCTCATGCATTAAATGCATAAAATAAAGTAGGGCCTTACCAAGTGATTAGGCCATAAGGGATCTGCCCTCACAAATAGATTCGCACATCATAAAAGAGCTAGAGGAAAGAACTGCACCCTTGCAGCCCTTCTGTCGCAAGAAAACACCATCCGTCCTTCTGGAGGATGCAGTAACATGGCAATATCTTGGAAGCAGAGAGCAGCCCTCACCAAACCCCAGCCTGGCTTGGACTTCCAAACCCCAGCCTTTGATCTTGAACTTCCCAGCCACCAGAAGTGTGAAAATTAAATTTCTACTCTTTATCAATTCTCCAGTCTGTGCTATTTTATTACAGAAGCACTTATGAAGAAAGACAGCTGGGGAAAGGAAAACATTTGTTTGGAGTTGTCAATGGGCTATATCTCCTGCCTACATACACAGAGAGAGACAGAGACAGAGAGAGAAGGCTGATGTTTATTCTTTACCTTAAGTCAAATTGGAAAGTGTCACAAAACTTGGCATATGTCCTCTAAAACCGGAGAGGTGGAGGAACCTGGAAAATTCTAGGCTGAGAAGTTGTTGCAAGGTTCATAGCAACAAAGTAAATATGTAGATACGATGGTAACGGGACCGGTCCGATGAAGCTGAGGCTGTACCATGCAGCTAGCCACAGCAGGCCTCAGGCAACCAGGAAATAACAGACAGGTTTCTCCAGAAGAGGGATAGCAAAGAACCCCAAAAAGAGCCACAGGAGAGAACCAGTTCTGAACATCTGACAGGGAAAAATGGCATCAACTCAGGACCGACTTGAGCCAGTCCGGTGAGTTCGTTTGTGGCACTTATCTCCGCTCTCTCTCTTTGCTCCAGCCCTGGTGAAGCTTTGGGAGGACAGAGTAAGAAAAGGGGACAAAAAGCCCACAGGACCTTTCTACTTGCAGGCTTCCAAGCTCAGGATGTTGACAGGGCCCAAGCTGAGAGAGGGAAGAATTTTTAATATGAATGTTGGGTGCTTTGATAGTACACTGGATTGGATGTTTTAAACGTTTGGAGAAAAAATTGTTTTATTATCTGAGCTAAGCAAGAGCAGTAAAGCTACATAGTCTTTCCCTATTTCACCCAAGGAGAAGAGAAACACATCTGCAGACCGGGTTTGCAGTGGCAATCCTAGAGAGAATAGAGTTACTTTCTGCTGTACTGAACTGAATGTGATCTGTTGTGTTAGCTCTTTACATATTAAAACAGAGCCTGGCTCTCTTCATCCCTTCCACGTTTGTTCCATCCTTCTCTTTCCCTTCACAGACAACCACATTTTGCCATCTACACTCGAATGCCATCATTTCTAAAAAATGTGTCTCCAAATTGCAATTCTTTTCTCCCTCTTTGGGTCAGCATAGCTAGCACTTCACCAGGGTTTTCTTTAAGGTATCTACCCCCTTCTTTGCTTGCTTTTTCTTTTCACAGCTATGTTTCTCTCTCTCGTAATATGCACGTTCCATGAGGATAGAATTTCCATCCACGTCTATGCATCCTGTTTCTTTGTTCATGCCGCCCTGCCTATGACTATGCATAATACTTTCTTTCCTTTTTTGTATAAACAATGATTTGAAACAATCAAACTATTGAATAAAACATTTGTTATTTTGAAGGATGAATGAACATGGAAAAAATGGCAAAATATAATTACTTTATAGAAATAACTCTTGAGGAAGGTAAAAATAAGGCTGCTAATGTTTGTAATCGCTCCATTCAAAATTGCTATAAAACTTGAAAATTATAGCAAAACAATAAAAGCTTTTGTAATAAAAAAAAAACATTTTTTTCCATAAAAAGCTCACCCTAAAAAATCACCCAAGAAGTGTCAATATTGCATGGAGGTTCAGAGTATAAGCCCTAGGGGTCCATGATATGGGATCAAATCCTACTTCAACCAATTTCTAATTGGGTGGCACTGGCAAATATGTCAACAGCTCTCTTCCTCAATTTCCCAAATACATCTTTAAAATGTATTAATAATGATAGCTGGTTTCATGCCATTAACAGATGAATGATTATATTGAAAACATTTATAAGAGGGCCTGGCAAACAGTAAGTGTTAAATATCATGCATTTAGTGCTGTTTATCTTGTCCATCCCAACAGCATATGCACAATATTCAAGAAAAATCTCTGAATTTGATTGCAGCATCTCAGTTTGCATAACACTAATCAATCACTTGAATAAGGTCATATTTTATAGCCTTTATATGAAGTAGAAAACTCTCATAATCGCTTTCTTAGAGGAAGAATTATTTTGCAACACATATATGTATGAACACACACGTGTATAGGCAAATCCATTTCCATATTTTAAAATTCCAGAAGTAGCAATCTACACTCCTTTTTTAATTTACGTGGCAAAGCAACTCTTTAAGAGAATATTCTCTAAAGTGTGAAATCATTTTACAAGTGATTTCTAACACTTTAAAGTGGAATCCATGGAACACTAGTCCTGACACATGTTCTCCACAAAGAGAGTTCAAGGATGACATAACTCTGGAAAGCACTGTGTGTAAGATGTTATCCTTCTAAGACTTTTCAATGCACTTACATATCCCATACTGAAATTCTATGGTAGAGAAACCTATGTGAGTTAACTTGTTACTTCTTAAATGTGTTTGATGACAAAACTTGTCTTTAATGTTAACACCCATTAATGAGGAACATAGACTGGGCAATGTTACCTCTAGAAATGAAAATAATAAACATTCTTTGCTTCTCTCTGACAATAACTACAATAATAATACCATGTAGTTACTTAATAGATGTATATGGAATACCTATAAAATTCATAATACTTCCTTAGAATCTTTACAGTTTACAAGCCTCTTTACAAATGTCCTTCAATTTATCCAATGAGATGAGTGTTAGTCAGCAACATAAATAAATTTCATAGACTCTCAAAAGCAATGTGGGTTGTTAAAAACAACACAAATATTATATCCAAAAAGGCTGAGCTTGGAATCCCGGCTTTGCCTTTTACTATTTCACGTCCTTCATCTTGCTCAGCTTTCTAAAGGCTCAGCTTGCTGAGAGGATTAGATGAACTGACGTATGGAGAGCACCAAGCATAGTACTTGGAACACAATAGGCACTCGCAAATGTAAACCTTCTTGCCAGTCACTGGGAAATGCGAGAGGAGAAACAGATTCTTCTAGTTATACTAAGTAAATGGCTTTGATTAATTTACCTTAACTTTGAACAAGAACATGATACTCACTTTGTGTTGTGTCTAGCTCTGTCAGTTAAAACAGAGAAGGTGATTTTAAAAAAGAAAAGCATACATACAACAGCTTAGTGAGAGACAGGTACCCAGTATTCCATGCTGTGGACTATTACGGGGATTTGCGTTTTATTATGAGAATTCATGGTGCAGAACCCCTCTCCAGCCAGAGGACCAGTAAGAGACGGGATTTTTATGGAAATAATAACTGGATGCTGCAATGTAACTAAAAGTTATTCGAAGATAAAATGGAAACACGAGGATCAGAATTTGAACAAAGCGGCTGGGCGTGGTGGCTCATGCCTCTAATCCCAGCATTCTAGGAGGCCAAGGTGGGCAGATCACCAACCTGAGCTAGAGCAAGACCCTAAAATATTTTTATTCTCTAAAAATAGCCAGGCACTGTGGGCGCCCATAGTCCCAGCTACTCGGAAGGCTGAGGCAACAGAATTGCTTGAGCCCAAGAGTCTGAGGTTGCTGTGACCTATGATGCTATGGCACTCTACCCAGGGTGACAAAGTGTGACTCTGTCTTAAAAAAAAAAAAAAAAAGAATTTGAACAAAGCAAGAAACCTCTGGAAGACCTAAAAGTATAAGAGAAAATAAGATGACTTTAAACAATTAGATAGACTTTTGTGTGGATAGTGTATAGAGTTGGCAGGCAGTTATCGAGAAATAAAGCCAGAACCCAATCAGGAAAATCATGGAAACTCTTAAACTCATAATTTATCCAAAGGACAGAGTAAAGCTTTGGTAGGTTTAAGTGGAAGGTAAAATAGTCAGATATGTATTCTCTGGTAGGAAACATGGGATGTGAATTCCAGCTACTCATACAGCAGTGTGTCAGCGTAGACCTGCACTACAGAACAGAGGATGTGGAGTCCAAACAGGCAGGGAGAAGAGATGGAGTTGATAAAACATGTCTGTGCCCAAAGCGCATAAAGGAACACAGTACACTGGACATTCTCTTCTCTGTTGCAAACACCTAGCATCACGGCAATAAAAATACTGCTCACTGCAGTCAGAAAAATTTACAAATAATTTTACAGCAAAAAATGAAAGAATAATCAAGAAATAAAATAAGCCAAAATATATTGTTAACCATAGCAGTAACATGTATTGTATTTATTCCTCATTTATTGAAATGAAAAGTGATTAAAGTATTTACTTACTGTGTACCCATAATATCATCTAGGGAATTTTTGATAGCAACAGCAACAAATTACACAGGGTCAATGGAAATACATGCTCGTGCTAATTAAAAGTACAGTGTTTTGTACATAATTTTGCCAAAATGATAGTGGATTACATCATTGTTTATACATATCTGAGTTTCATAAATATCAACATTCAAGAGGCAACTTGGGGGGAGAAATAGATTGTATAATTAAGACAAATAAAGAGATGAAAAGTCTTAATCTTTCTGAAGGTTGTAGCCTGCATTTCTTTCCCTTAATGTGTTAATAGATTTAAATTTTGCTTAAATAATACACAACAAAATAACATCCATTGACTGCCAACATAAGTCAGAAGTAAGCTACACATTTTGACATTGATTACAATTAATACTAAGGTAATGAAGGACCAGATTTAATATTTGCAACCAGAAGAGTGCCTGGCATGTAGCTGATCTTCAATAAATATTGTTGAATTTAGGAATAACTGCCTTCCGAAGAAGACTGATCTGGTAAATAAAGAGTCCTTCAATCAATTAGATGAGTTTGGATATTAAAAGGAGAGTCTGAGAGTAGAAGCTGGAGAGGACCGAATTGCTTTGAATAACTTAGTGAGAAATTACACAGTTACTGGGAGAAATTCAAAAGTGAAAGAGTGAGTGTAAGCGAGCCACTGAGGAAGAAAGACAGAGAAGAGTCAGACAGACTCTTCTCTGAAAGGTACCTGGGCAAGGGCAGTGAGGGTAGCAACCAGAGCATTAAAGAGCACTGGTTGCTACCCTCACTGCCCTATTTAATCTGCACTGGTTTACATGCCATGTCATACACTCTCCCACACATATATCCTGCCATGCATAGATTTCATTTTTCAAATTCTAGCCTTTTCACAAATGGTTTAAATAAGTGGATTTTATTAAAGAAAAATGCTTGCATGGGCCCATAGCACAGTGGTTATGCCGCCAGCCACATACACTGAGGCTGGCAGGTTCAAAACTGGCCCGGGTCCTGCTAAACAACAATGACAAGTGCAACCAAAAAATAGCCAGGCATTGTGGTAGGTGCCTGTAGTCCCAGCTACTTGGGAGGCTGAGGCAAGAGAATCACTTAAGCCCAGGAGTTTGAGGTTGTTGTGAGCTGTGACACTATGGTACTCTACCAAGGATGACATGGTGAGACTCTGTCTCAAAAAAAAAAAAAGAAAGAAAGAAAAAGAAAAGATAAGTGCTTGCATCAAACAAAAGGACAACAGAAAGAGGATGAAGAAACCAATGTAGGCCCTAAACCAATTAAGCAAGACCAGGGCTCACCGTCAGTGCTCATCTTGGGCATATAAACCAGCTGGGACATTTACACAAACAATAGAAGGATTTTTAACTTTCCCCTGATAGACATGTTAGAGTCACTTTGTACTAGCTTGTAAGACTGATATTTATATTTTCAGAAATGTTAATGAATGATTGATTTCATCTTGGTAGCTTGCAATTGGCCTTGGTGGAAATATATCTATCATGAACATTAGCAAATGTTATACCTCACTTCCATATTTTTCCTACCAAGACACAGATTGTCAGCACACCATAAAATCACATTCAGCTTTTAGGTATGCAGGAGATAACCCTAAACTAACCAAAACCACAATTTGCTTCCCAAGTCTATATTTTTGAAAAACAAGGAAATGGGTGGGGATGAGGGAGGTGAACACATAGAGAATTTAAAGAGTGGGTTCTTGAGGTCCAATATGGCAGCCAATAACCACACTCACTCTTTAGATGCTAATGTAAATAGTTTAAAATTAAATAAAATGGAAAGTTCAGGTCTTCAGTAGCTAATCACACACTTCAAGAGCTAAAAAGCCACGTGTGGTTAGTGACTACTATATTCAATACTGCAGCTATACAACATTTCCACCGATATATTGAGTCTAATGAAAAAGTGCTAGAAGACCATCTAATTTGAGGAAATGTCATGCTATTTTTGTAGAATTCTGAATATCCCCCTCATTGTGGTATAGTTGCCTGGTGAGGTTGTAAATCCCCTTTTCGGTCTTTTTGATATTCTCAATATTCTTTAAGCAAGATGTGTGACCATCATTAATAATACCTTTTTTATCAACAGACTGTAGGCTGAGCCAGAAACTCACTAAACTCTGACATGTAGCTTTTTGTAACATCTATGAATGGATATTTTAAAGTAAAATATTTGAAAGTTTAAGTAAATCATTATCTTTCAAAAAGTCTAAATAAGGAGAAACCATTAAGAAACAAAATAATTCACATCATGTGGCAAAATCAAGAAAAAAAATTTTTTTAAAGATACTAGGCACATTAGTAGCTAGCTAATTTAGAATTTAACAGCTTCCGGCAGATTAAAATGCAAAAAGAAAAGTCTAAAATGTTCAGTAATTCTCTGTGAACAAGCATAAAACCAAATATGTTTAGTTGGAGAAGAAAGTGGTGGGAAATGAAAAAGCACATTATATAGAAAATAGCATGGAAAATGAGAGAAAAGCAATATAAGAAATCAAGATATAAGACTATTTCTTGATTTAAAAAATAAAAGCCTTTCAAGAATTTAGAAATTGTGCAATATGACTCTGTGAAAATGTCACTTACTGGTTTTGTCACATTGTGCTCAACAAATTTCCAGTGTCAAGGGCAATTGTGGCAACAATGTCAATCACATCAGCATCCAGCCTCCCAAGCTGAAGTTTGGACATGCCATTCTGCGATTGCTCCCAAAGCAATTCTCAAAAAAGCTTCAAGTTCAAAGACTTGTATACGTCTGCACTTTCTGGCATCCAATCATCAAATCACCACTCTAATTAGGATTACATCTGAAATCACAACTTGGTGAAGCACCAGAAAATACTGGTTACAAAACATAATTAAAAGAACATTTTTTTTTAGAGTATAAAAGTAACTATGCCTTAAAATTACTTAGGAATAACTTGAGCACTCGATGTGAAGCTTTAACTCTTTCAGATCGAATTGATGACTTCAGATCCTGATAAAAATGAACTCTGAAAGGATAACTAGGTCATGTAGGAAAACATAACAACAAAAAGAGTGACATTTGATATAGCCAGTTAGCAAGTGAATAAACCTCCCAGAAAGCATTCTTAAATGTGTTTTTCCACATAAAAGTGTCCAAATATTATTGGATTTGAAGATGTACTTGACTATTATGATAACAAATGTGTCAAAAAACACTGTCATGAATGGGCTTCTTACAAATAGTTATTCAACAATCCCAAAAGTAAATCTTTATTTTCAAGAATGGCTGTATTCAGAGACTGGAGATGACAAAACCCTCTACACACCTTTAGGCATCTCTACCAGGTTGAGCATTGTCCATTATTGAGCATTGGTTAGTAGAGATGCATGAGGTCACTAGTTGTCCCTTGTATTCAGCCTATTCTTTTCCTCTTTAAATCACATATAAGGCACCTTTTCAAAAGCTTTACTTTTTTTTTTTTTTTTTTTTTGCAGTTTTTGGCTAGAACTTGGTTTGAACCCGCCACCTCCAGCATATGGGGACAGCGCCCTACTCCTTTGAAGCACAGGCTTCATGAAAAAGACTGCCATGGCAATTACAACAACAAAAATAAACAAATGGGACTTAATTAAACTCAAAAGCTTCTGTACAGCTAAGGAAACAACAACCAAAGCAAATAGACAACCTACACAATGGGAAAGGATATTTGCATATTTTGAATCAGACAAAAGCTTGATAACTAGGATGTATAGAGAACCCAAATTAATCCATGAAAAAAAGCCCAACAATCCCATATATCGATGGTCAAGAGACATGAATAGAACCTTCTCTAAAGAAGACAGACGAATGGCTAACAAACATATGAAAAAATGCTCATCATCCCTAATTCTTAGAGAAATACAAATCAAAACCACCCTCAGAGACCATCTAACCCCTGTGAGAATGGCCCACATCACAAAATCTCAAAACTGCAGATGCTGGCATGGATGCGGACAGAAAGGAACACTTTTACACTGCTGATGGGACTGCAAACTAATGCAAATTTTTGGAAGGAAGTATGGAGAACCCTCAAAGAACTCAAATTAGACCTCCATTTGATCCTGCAATCCCATTACTGGGCATCTACCCAGAAGGAAAAAAATCCTTTTATCATAAGGACACTTGCACTAGACTGTTTATTGCAGCTCAATCTACAATGGCCAAAATGTGGAAACAACCTAAATGCCCACCAACCCAGCAATGGATTAACAAGCTGTGGTATATGTCCACCATGGAATACTATTCAGTCATGAAAAAAATGGAGACTTTGCAGCCTTTGTATTAACCTGGATCGAAGTGGAACACATTATTCTTAGCAAAGCATCACAAGAATGGAGAAGTATGAATGTTATGTACTCAATTTTGATATGAGGACAATTAATGACAATTAATGACACAGTGGGGGTGGGGGAAGGGGAGAGCAGAGAGAGAAAGAATGAGGGAGGGGTGGAGAAAGGAAGAGCAGAGATAGGGAAGGAGCAAGGGGGGTGGGATCTTGGTGTGTGCCACACCTTTTGGGGGCAAAACACGATTGTAAGAGGGACTTTACCTAACAAATGCAAT
>CAUYRH010057936.1:0-11604 GCA_963574655.1 Perodicticus potto
CTCACAAAGTAATGAGAAAGTCTCTTGAATGTTATCACAATCAGGTTGATGAAAATATCTCTGATTGTATCTGAAGCCCGTACACTGTACCCCATGACTGAATTATTGTACACAGATATGATTTAATAAAAAAAAAAAAAAAGAAAGAAATCAATTAAATAAAAGACAAAGTCACCAAGGATCTGGACATAATTAGGAAGCATACAGCAGAGCTTAAGGAATTGAAAGAAGTATTCAAAGAATTCGAAAACACAATAGAGTTTCAGCAGTAGGGTAGAACATGGAAAAGAAAGAATTGCAGAAATTTAAGGCAAGACTTTTGAACTAACCCAATCATTCTAAGAAGCAGAAAAGAGCAAAAGCAGAACAATCTTTTACAGAGATATTAGACTACATGAAATGAACAAACATATGAATCATAGGGATTCCTGAAGGAGAAAAGGAGAATTCTAAAAGCATGGAAGTTCTACTTAAAGACACGGTAAAGAAATTCCTAAGCATTGCAAGAGACCCAGAAATACAGATACTAGATAATTTCAGGCCCCAGGACAACTCAATTCAAACAAAGCATCTCCTTGACATGTTGTAATTAACTTAGCCAAAGTCAAAATGAAAGAGAAAATTCTGCAAGCAGCCAGGCATAAGCAACAGCAACTTTTTACTTACAAAGGGAAAAACTCAAGGTGACAGCAGACTTTTCAGCAGAAACTTTTCAAACCAGAAAAGAGTGGTCATCTGTCTTTAACCTTCTCAAAAAAAATTTTTTTTTCAGCCCAGGATCCTGTATCCTGCTAAACGAAATTTCATATTTGACAGAGAAATCAAATCTACTGACAAGAAAGCATTGAGGAAATTTGCCACAACATGACAAGCTCTGCAGGAAATACACAGACCCATCCTTTACACTGACCATCACAATGGACCACCATCAAAGTAAAGATACTCAAAAACTAAAGGGCAAAGCCCAGCTTCCACAATGGCATGAATGATAAAACTAGGCAACAGACCTTCACAAAATAAAACAAACAGAACACCATACTTATCAATCCTCTCAGTAAATGTGAACAGCTTGAATTGCTCACTGAAGAGGCATAGGCTGGCTGACTGGATAAAAAGGCACCAGCCAAGTATTTGTGGAAATACATCTAACCTCCAAGGACAAAACAAGACTCAGGTTGATGGTTGGAAAATCGTATTTCAAAACAATGGAAATTGGAAAAATGCAGGAATCACCATCTTATTTGCAGATTTCTTGGCCTTCAAACCAACAAAAGTAAAGAAAAAGGTGGACACTGTGTACTAATCAAGGGAACAATACAACAAGAAGACATTTCAATCCTAAATATCTGTGCACCTAACTTAAGTTTTCTCAGATATATAAAATGAACTCTAACCAATCTGAACAATGTGATATCCTGCAACACCATAGTAACAGGGGACTTCATGACCCCTCTGACAGAACTGGACAGATCTTCCAAGGAGAAACTAAAGAAAAAAGCAATGAATTTAAACAAGACTTTAGAACAAATGGGATTAATAGATATATACAGAACACTACACTCCAATATATTTGAGTATACTTTCTTCTCTTCAGCCCATGGATCATTCTCCATAATATACCCCTTCTTCCAACTCCTCATAGTCAAATCTTTCAGATTTCAGGTCACCTTTTTTTGAGACTTCCCTCCTATTTTTATTTGTTTCAGTCTGTCTTTTGTTTTAGTGACTTTTCTCCTTTATATAGAGACTCCTGGAAGTTATTCTGTATCTAAAATTGAAGTCCTTTGGTGCTGATTAGAAGCTTAGTGTATGGTCATGGCTTGTCTATGGAAGGCTTCCCTATATATGGCCAAAGAAGATCTGGCCTTTTGGTCAGAGCATCTCCTTTTTAATTCCTGTATCTATGGGCCTGCTGTCTCAGATTTGTTCATTTTCACAGAGAGGAATCTGTATCTTCTGGGGATGGAGTAGCCTACCAATATTTTAGGAACCAAAGAGAGAGAGAAAAAAAAAATGAGTCTGTGAGTTTTCCAATTTAGTGGATAAACATTTTGTCTAAATGCTTCTTTTCATTTTGATACGTTAGCCCTTAGCTATTAATGTATCCTTGAGGACAGATCCTGAATGATCAACTATTCCAAAGAATAGCCCTCAGTCTTCTGACAAGGGATGGAAAAACTGATTAACTAGTGACATGAGATAATAGAAGGGATGTTGAGGAATCTTTAAACTAATCTTCTTATTTTTAGCCCTCATACCTCAGTTCTACAGAGATGCCTGTGGCACCTCCAAATTTGTGTGCCCTACTGAGATTCTTGTTTCCTGTTGCTTTCACCACTAAAGGCTCTTGGCTATAGATGTTCCCAAGTCTATTAAGTCAATTACCACAATTTCTTCTCTTTTAAATTTTCAGTATTTCTTTTTCTTTTTTAATTAAATCATAGCTGTGTACAATTTTCAGTATTTCTTGACTTCATCTGATTAGTATCTTCTCCTCTTCTGTTTTCATTGTCTCTGTGATCTATGCATTTCTCTTTCTGGACTGTTGTTTTAGAGGATTTGAGGAGAAGCAGAGATGAGGAAACATTTTCTAGTCCACCACATTGAATGTGGAACTTTATAGATGTGTTCTTTTTATGACAGCATTATTAAGATATGATTTGCATACTATAAAATTCATACTTTTAAAGTATACAATTTACTTTCCCTGATTATATATCCGTTTTAAAAGATTTGTCACAAGTAATGAGATGAAGTTAATAATTTAAAAGTTCCAACAAAGAAAAGCCCAGGACCAGATTCCTTCATTGGTGAATTTACCAAATTTTCCAAGAAGAATTAATACCAGTCCTTAACAGACTCTTCCAAAAAATAGGAGAGGAGGGAACACTTTACAACTCATTTTATAAAGTCAATATCACCCTGAAACAAAACCCATACACATTACAAGAAAAGCAAACTACAAACTAGTACCCCTTATAAATATAAACACAAAAAAATTAACAAATTATTAGCTAACTAAATCAAGAAACACAATGAAAGGATTATAGTATACGATAATCAAGTGGAATACTAAAAATGCAAGGTCGCCTAACATACAAAACTAAATCAAGGGAAAAAAGGGCTACTGTCATGATGGCACACATGGGGCAACTCAACTGCTCTTAGTGCGGAATCGACATCAAGAGATTTCAGAAGCATAATTTTTTGGTACCTCGGTAGCTGATGATCATTGGTCCCAGCACCCATGTTTAAAAATAAATAATTAAGTGACGTTAGCAACAATGGCAAAATAGGAAGCTCCTGACTCTTTACCCATAGACACACCAAATAAACACCTATTCATTGATCACTTCCCTCTGAGAGGAAATCAGAGATAAGCTGAGAAACTCCTACCTACAGGCATCTGAGAAAACATCCACTTGAATAGGTAAGAACAGGTAAGGCTCACTCAGGAGCATTGTCCACCCCAAGCACTGCACCATAACATCAGGAAGGGAACCTCCAACGTTTAGCTTCTCCCTGTGGAGAGGTCTTTACATATACTGTCCTCATTCAAATTTTCCTCATGGTTTGGCTCTTAATTCACCAACTCTGGGAGTGGAAGAGATTAGACACATCTGAGTTTCTTTAGGTTACAAGAAAAAAAAAGTGGCAATTTTATATAGGCACATAATCACTCCTGGGGCTTCATCTCCCAGAAATGGTACAAAAAAGAGACTTAAAAACACAGTTCTCTATCTCTCTCAGGAAGGAAAAACTCTTCCAGTGGACACTTAGCAGACTGGCTTCTAACTGACTTGCACTGGAGAATTAAAGGGACAGGCAAGTATTAGCCATAGCCAGGACAAGAAGCACGTCAGCATTTCCTGAGCCTTCTCCTCCAGTTTGCCCTAGGGGAGTGAGAACTCCATATCTATTGACTCCTCCTGGAAGAAGTTTTTCTGCACATCAAGTACCCTAACTTTTAAAGTTTCAACTCAAGGGACAATGTCCTAAACTTCCCAGCTCTGGGAGCAGCTCTGGGAGCAGAGGGTACTGTCATACCCATGTCTCGCTAGACCACAGGAAAAAGTAGTGGTATTATATGGACATGCACGTAAGTACTTCTGGGATTTTATCCCCTGGAAACATTTCAGAGAAGGGGCTTAAAAATCCAGCACCCTTGTTCCTCCCTGGAATGGGTATATAATACCCTGTTCCAGTAATTATTTGGTGGACTAGCTTCTAACTTGCATCGGGGAGTTCAGTGGGCAGATAGGTACATTACAAAAGTTTGAAATACACAAAAATCAAAAAACATAAAATCCACGTGGATGGAAATAAATGAAGCCCTTACAGCAACACTGATAAGCCAAGCAAGTTTAAACTTGCACAGATGAATCAGAAAGGACACTATTGACTGTGTTTCTTGGAATTGAAATAATGGACCATAACACAATCTGTCTAAAACCTTTTTTACTGACTCACATATTAGCCTACCAGCAGCCTGAGAAGCAGATTTGTACTTCCTGAGCCCTTTCTTCAGCTTACCCAAGTGATAACTCCAGGCCTATTACTCTCTCTTGGAAAGAGTTTGTCCACACATTGAGTGCTCCAACTTTTATAGCTTCTACCCAAGGGACTGGATTCTAAACCTCTTAGCTCTGGAAGCAGAGGGAACTTAGTATAAATTAGTATATCTAGGCCATAGAAAAAAGTGACTGTTTCCTATAGACACGTAAGCACTTACAGCAGCTTCATTTCCCAGGAGCAGTACAGAGAAGCAGCTTTAAAAACACAGCTCTCTGGAAAAAAATGAGAGTACCTAAATAAAGAAACACACATGCACCCAAACTCCCTCTTCCTTCCCAGAAGGGGTTTATGCCACAATTTTGTTGCCCCAACTTTTATAGCTACCTCTCAAAGGATTCCATGCTAAAACTCTTAACCCTGGGAACGGAAGGAACTAGGCGTATGTGAGTCTATACACAGACATTTCCAGGGCTGACGCCCATTTGGAGCAATACAGAAAAGGGGCAGGAACACGTAGCTCCCATTTTCTCTCCAGAAGGGGCTTACAGCACACAATTCCAATGGCTGCTTGATGTTTTGGCATCTAATGAATATACATACATCAGAAAGCAAGCTAAGGGAGCAAACAAAAAACAGCTATTTGGTATCCTAAAACAGAGCTCAGCACTTCACAGATCTTTCCTTTGGTTCACCACAGTGATAAATCTAGATCTACCCATTTTTCATGGAAGGAGTTTGACCATGCATCAAGTGCCCCAACTTCTATAGCTCCCACCAAGGGACTGTCTCCTTAACAACTTAACTCTGGGGGCTTGTATTCATGAAGGGCCCTATACCACAGGAAAAAAGAAGTGGATATACGCAGTACCCACTGGAAGCAGTCATCTCCCCTGGATCAGAAGGTAAATACAGCGATCTGCCATAGATCCTTTAGCAGCTTAGTTCGGGGTGGGGGGGGGATGAAATGCCCATACTCAGCTTCACCATGAAGATGGAAGGAAGTAAAACATCCATTCAACACTTGAATCTTTCTGGCTGTATCAAGAGAATCTGGCTCCTAACTTATCAGTCTTGGGGTACTGACTACATATGGCCTATGCTCCAGGGACCACCAAAACCAAAGATAGCAGTCTGTACAAACACAAAGATTTGAGACGCACCTTATAATCTCTGGCCATGTAGATTGTTGAGATCCTTCTACACAAAACCAGTCAGATGAAAGACAGAGGTAATTGTCTTATACAGGGTGTCTATAAAGTTAGTGTGCAATTTAAAATAGTTTATAATGAGCTGAAACAAACACAGAGAGTCAAAGAAAATGAGGAAATAGGGGAATGTATTCTAAATAAAAGAATAAGATAAATAGAAACCAGCCCAAGTGAAGTGGCAATATGTGATTTACCCAATAGGGAATTCAAAATAATAGTCATAAAGCTGCTCACCAAGGTTAGGAGAAAGGAATACAGGAACAAACTTTAGAATTTCAACAATAAGAAAGCATTAAAAAAGGACCAAACAGATTATAGAGCTGAAGAATACTATAACTGAACTGAAATAAGAGGGTTCACCAATAGACCAGATCAAGCAAAAGAAAAGATCAATGAAATGAAAGGCAAGTCACTGAAAATCATACAATCTGTACTTGCTTCAGTAGCACACATACTAAAATTGGAGCGATAATCAGGGCACAGTGGCTCACACCTGTAATCCTAGTACTCCTGGAGGCTGAGATGGGTGGATTTCCTGAGCAAAGGTTTGAGACTAGCCTGAGCAAGAGTGAGAACCCATCTCTAAAAATGGCTGGGCATTGTGGTGGGTGGCTGCAGTCCCAGCTACTCAGGAGGCTGAGGCAAGATAATCTCTTGAGTCAAAAAGTTTGAGGTTGCTGTGAGCCATGATGCCACAGCACTCTACCAAGGCAATAACATTAGCCTTTGTCTCAAAAAAAAAAAAAAGAATATCATACAATCTGAGGACCCAAAACAATGAAAAAGAATGGGTAGTTTAAAACACTCGAGGAACACCATCAAGCATAACAACATACTCAAGAGCAGTATATCAGAAGGAGAAGACAGAGTGAAAGGGACAGAAAACATATTCAAAGAAATAGTAGTAGAAAACTTCCTAAGCCAGGAAAGAAACAGAAATCTAGATCCAGGAAGCCTAAATAACGCCAAATAAGATGAATTGAAAGAAACCCATGTGTAGATACAACATAATCAAATTGTTAGAAGTTAGAGTTTTGAAACAGAAAGAGAAAAGCAAATTGTGTATGTACAAAGAAAACCAATAAAATTACCAGTGGATTATTCAGCAGAAACTTTGCAGGTCATAAGGGAGTTGTATGATATGTTCAAAATCCTGAAAAAAAAAAATGTCAACCATTAATACTATGCCCAGAAACCCTATCTTTCCAAAACTGAAGCATGATAAAGACTTCCACAGACATCCCAAAGCTGAAAGGGTTTATCACTACTAGACCACCTTATGAGAAATGCTAAAGGGCTTCAACCTGAAGGAAGAGATGCTAACAAGTAACATGAAAACATATTAAAATATGAAGTTTGACACTCAATGGTAAAAGTAAGGGTATTATTAAATCCTAAACACTTTAATACTTTTATGGTAGTAAGTCAATCATATATTTAGTGTAAAGATTAAAAGGGAAAACTATTAAAAACAACTAAAGCTGCAATAATTTAAGGGATACAGATTATTTTCAAAATATAAGCTAGGCACAATGGCACATCCCTGTGGTCCCAGCTACCCGAAAGGCGGAGGTGAGAGAAGAAAGTAAATAACAAACATCAGAGCAAAACTTACAGTGGTGCCTGTGGCTCAGTGGGTAGCATGCTGGCCCCATATACCCAGGGTGGTGGGTTCAAACCCAGCCCTGGCCAAACTGCAACAAAAGAATAGCCAGGTGTTCTGGCAGGCACCTATAGCCCCAGCTACTCGGAAGGCTGAGGCAAGAGAATTGCCTAAGCTCAGGAGTTGAAGGTTGCTGTGAGCTGTGATGCCACAGTACTTTACCGTGGGCAATAAAGTGAGACTCTGTCTCTAAAAAAAAAAAAAAAAAGATCAGAGCAAAAATAAATGAAATAGAGACCAGAAAAACAAAGGAAAGAACAAAACTAAAAGCTCATTCTGTAAAAAGCTAAAGAAAATTGACAAACCCATAGCAAGACTAAGAATACAGAAGAGAAGATTCAAAATCAGAAATAAAAGACAGGAGACATTAAAAGTGATTACACAGAAATTCAAAGGGTTAAAAGAGACTTCTGTGAACAATTATATGCCAATGAATTGGGCAGCCTAAAAGATGAATTCCCAGAAACATACAATCTCCTAAACTGAATCATGAAGAAATTATAAATCTAAGCAGGCAACTAGTAAGGAGCTTGAATTAGTAATAAAGAGTCTCTCATCTTCCTGTGTTCTTGGCTGTGCAGAAGCTTTTTAGTTTGATCAGGTCCCAGTAGTGTATTTTTGATGCTGCTTCAATTGCCTAGGGGGGTCCTCCTCATAAAATATTTGCCCAGGCCGATGTCTTCAAGAGTTTTCCCTGTACTTTCTTCTAGTGTTTTTATAGTTTCATGTCTTAAGTTTAAATCTTTAATCCAATGAGAGTCTATCTTAGTTAATGGTGAAAGGTGTGGGTCCAGTTTCAGTCTTCTACAGGTCACCAACCATTCACCCAGCACCATTTGTTAAATAGGGAATCTTTTCCACACTGAATGTTTTTAATTGGTTTGTGAAAGATCAAATAATGGTAAGTAGTTGGGTTTATCTCTTGGTTCTCTATTCTATTCCACACATCTACCTCTCTGTTTTTGTGCCAGTACCATGCTGTTTGGTCACTATTGATTTATAGTATAATCTGAGGTCTGGTAGCGTGATTCCTCCTGCTTTGTTTTTATTTCTGAGTAATGTCTTTGCTATTTGAGACTTTTTTCTGATTCCTTATAAAATGAAGTATTATTTTTTTGAGATCCTTAAAGTATGACAATGGAGCTTTAATAGGGATTGCATTAAAATTGTATATTGCTTTGGGTAGTATGGACATTTTTACAATGTTGATTCTTCCCAGCCATGAGCATGGTATATTTTTCTATTTATTAACATCTTCAGCTATTTCTTTTCTCTCTTTTTTTTTTTTTTGCAGTTTTTGGCCAGGGCTGGGTTTGAACCCACCACCTCTGGCATATGGGGCCAGCACCCTACTCCTTTGAGCCACAGGCACCACCCATCTTTTCTTAGAGTTTTATATTTCTCTTTAAAGAGATCTTTCATGTCCTTTTTTAGGTAAACTCCCAAATATTTCATCTTCTTTGGCACTACTATGAATGGAATAGAGTCCTTGACTGTTTTCTCAGCTTGGCTATTTTTGGTTTATATAAAGGGTACAGATTTATGAGTGTTGATTTTGTAACCTGAGACACTGTTGTATTCCTTAATCACTTTTAATAGTTTTATATTAGAATCTTTGGTGTTTTCTAGATATGCTCTTCATATCATCTGTGAAGAGTGAAAGTTTGATTTCTTCTGAACCTATATGGATACACTTGATTGCCTTTTCCTCCCTAATTGCAATGGTAAAAAAGTTACATTACAATGTTAAAGAGCAGTGGAGACAATGGGCAACCTTGCCTGGTTCCTGATGTGAGTGGAAATGATTTCAATTTAACTCCATTCAATATGATACTGGCTGTGGTTTTGCTGTAGATGTCCTCTATCAGTTTAAGAAGTGGCCCTTTTATACCCATTTCTTAGTGTTCTGATCACGAAGAGACGCTGGATATTATCAAAAGCCTTTTCTGCATCAATTGAGAGGATCATATGGTTTTTGTTTTTTAATTTGTTTATGTGCTGAATTATATATATAGATTTACGTATATTGAACCAGCCTTGAGACCCCAGGATAAAACCCACTTGATCATGCTGTATAATTTGTTTGATGTGTTGCTGGATTTCGTTTGTTAGGATATTGTTGAATATTTTTGCATCAATGTTCATTAGTGATATTGGTCTAAAATTTCTTTTCTTGTTGGGTCTTTTCCTGGTTTGGGTATCAAGGTGATGTTATTTCATAGAATGTGTTGGGTAGTATACCTTCTTTTTCTATATTTTGGAAAATGTTGAGTAGTACAGATCCTAGTTCCTCTTTGAATGTTTGGTAGAATTCTGATGTGAAGCCATCTGGTCCTGGGCTTTTCTTTTTAAGGAGATTTTATGTAGTTGCTCACTTGATATAGGCCTGTTCAACATTTCCTCTTCATTCTTGCTAAGTCTTGGAAGGTCACGTGCTTCCAAGTGTTGGTAAATTTCCTTTAGATTTTTATATTTCTGAGAATAAAGTTTCTTGTAATATTCATTAAGGATTTTTTGAATTTGTGAGGAGTCTGTTGTTATTTCATCTTTACCATTTCTGACTGATGAAATTAGAGATTTTAGCCTTTTTTTCCTGGTTAGGTTACCCAAGGGTATCTCTATTTTATTGACCTTTTGAAAAAACCAACTCTTCGATTTATTGATATGCTGTATAATTCTTTTGTTTTCAATTTCACTTAATTCTATTCTAATTTTGGTTATTTCTTTTCTTCTGCTAGGTTGGGATTGGAAAGTTATTCCTTTTCCAGTTGCTTGAGATGTCCAATTACGTTGTTAACTTCCCCTCTTGCCATTCTTTTGAGGAAGCCTAGCAGTGTTATACATTTCCCTCTTACGACTGCCTTTGCAGTATCCCAGAGATTCTGATAATTCATGGCTTCATTGTTGTTTTGTACCAGAATTTTGGTAATTTCTTTATTAATCTTGTCTATTATCCATTTATCATTCAACATAATGTTATTTAGCTTCCATGCGTTTGTATGAGTATACAGATTCCGTTGTTACTGAGTTCAACTTTTATTCCATGTTGGTCTGAGAAGATGCAAGGAATAATTTCTATTCTTTTAAATTTGCTGATGTTAGACTTGTGACCTAAGATGTGATTGATTTTGCAGTATATTCTGTGGGCTGATGAGAATAATGTGTATTCAGTTTTGTTAGGAAGAAATGTTCTGTAGATGTCTATTAAGTCTGAATGTTGAATGGTTAAGTTTAACTCTGAAGTTTCTTTGCTTAGCTTCTTATTGGAGGATCTATCCAACACTGCTAAAGGAGTGTTAAGATCTCCGACTACAATGGAGCTGGAGGAAAACAAGTTGCTCATGTCTGTTAGAGTCTCCTTTATAAATTGAGGTGCATTTTGGTTGGGTGCGTAAATATTAACAATTGAAATCTCATCATATTGAGTATTACCCTTAACAAATATGAAGTGTCCATCCTTCTTCTTCCTTAGTTTTGTTGGTTTAAAGGCTATTATATCAGTGAATAAAATTGTAACACCTCCTTTTTTCTGATTTCCATTTGCCTGGAATATAGATGACCATCCCTTACACCCTGTGTCTATATTTATCTTTAAGGGTAAGATGAGATTCTTGTATTCAGCAGATATCTGGCTGAGTTTTTGTATCCAGTCAGCCATCCTGTGCCTCGTTAGAGGACAATTTAAGTCATTCACATTATTTGAGAATATTAATAAGCCTGGTAGAATTTTGGGTATCGAGTTTTTAAAGTCCAGTGGACATTTTCAATCCTTTCACCACTGTGGAAATTGGAATTTGATTAAAAGTTTCTGAGTGAGTTTACTTTTGTGGTGGAAGATTGAGCTAGTCATTATGGAGGATAGGTCTGAGAATATCATAGAGAGCTGGTTTATTTATGGCAAATTTCTTCAACATGTGAATGTCATTAAAGTGTTTAATTTCTCCATCATAAATGAGACTCAATTTAGCTGGGTACACGATCCTGGGTTGAAAGTTATTTTGTTTTAGGAGATTAAAAGTTGATGACCACCCTCTTCTAGCTTGAAAGGTTTCAGCAGAGAGATCTGCAGTCATTCTGAAATTTTTCCCCTTGTAGGTTATGGTTTTCTTACATGTGGCTGCTATCAGAATTTTCTCCTTCATATTAACTTTAGTGAAGTTAATTATGATGTGCCTGGGGGATGTGTTATTTGGATTGAGTCATGCTGGGGTTCTGAAA
>CAUYRH010057937.1:0-22769 GCA_963574655.1 Perodicticus potto
TTTTAACTTACTCTCACAGAAATAATCTGTATAAAAGTCTTACATATAGGCTTTTTGCCTATCGGGATGCCTCTAATTTTGTTCCTTTCTCTTAAGATTGTTTTGACTATTTGGTTATTTTCTGGTTTGAAATAAAGAACTATTTCTTTTAGATGTTGGAAATATGCCATTTTTACTTTGATGAGGATTACATTGAATCTTAAAAATCATTTTAGGTAGTATAGACATTTAACAATGTTAACAGAATGTTGATTCTACCCATCTATGAGCATGATATGTTTTTCCATTTGTCCATAGCCTCTATAACTTATTTCTTCAGTGTTTCTGAAGAAATTCAGAAACACCTAACACAGGAATATGCAGATATGCCATGTAAACTCTACTAGATCTAAGCAAAGAGATAAATGGAACCATCACAATTGCTGGGAACTTCAACACCCCACTGCCAGAACTGGACAGATCATCCAAGCAGAAAATAAATAAGGAAACCTTGGACCTAAATGACATTCTAGAATAAATGGGCTTTACAGACATTTACAGAATATTTTACCCAAAAACTACTGAATATACATTCTTCTCATTAGCACATGGAACATTCTCAAACTATGATCATATTTTAGGCCATAAAACTTGGTTCAACAAATTCGAAAAAATTAAAATCATACAAAGTATCTTCTCAGATCACAGTGGAGTAAAACTAGAAATCATCTCTTTGTGCACTCAATTCTGCAAAAAGTCATGGAAATTAAACAACCTGTTGCTGATCAATCATTGGATCAATGATGAAATTTAGATGGAAATGAAAAGATTCCTCAAACTGATTGATAAATGGGACAAAGTTTTTAAAATCTAATGGATTTAGCAAAAGCAGTTGTAAGGGGAACATGTATAGTCTTTAAAGCCTACATAAGAAAAGACATAAAGATCATAAATTAACATTCTATTGACATATCTAAGGAAATGGAAAAGGAAAAGCAAACCAAACTCAAACCCAGCAGTAGAAGAGAAAAATGTTAGAGGAGAACTAAATGGTATAGAAAACAAGAAAATAGTGCAGATTAATGAGACAAAAAGTTTGTTCTTTGAAAAGATAAACAAAATTTACCAACCTTTTTTTAAATTAACCAAGGATAGAAGAAAGAGGACACAAGTAAGCTCAATCAGAAGTGAAAAAGGAGATACTACAACTGATACCATAAAAATAAAAAGTATAACCTGTGAATGTCATGAAAATTTCTGTTCACATAAACATAAAAATATACAGAAAGTGGGCAAAATCCTGGAAATACACTACCTTTTAAGACTCAATCAGGAAGATAAATGGACCAATAATTAACAACGATATTGAAGTATGAGTAAAAAATCTTCCAAACAAACAGCCCCAGACCAGATGGACTTATGGCTGACTTAAATCAGACCTACAAAGAAGAATGGTACTCATACTGCAGAAACTATTCCATGACATTGAGAAGGAGGGAATCCTCCTCAACTCATTCTATAAAGCCAATAACACCTTAATACAAGGAAAGAACATAACAATAAAAGAAATCAAGGAAAGGACATAACAATAATAAAAACTATAGACCAATCCTCAATAAAATCCTAGCAAAGCAAATTCAACAGCATATCAAAAAAAAAAAAAAACAAATCTGTTATGACCAAGTGGGCTTCATCCTAGGATGTAAGGATGGTTCAAAATATGCAAATCAATAAATGTGATTCATCACATAAACAGAAGCAAAAACAAAGAACATACAATCATCTCTGAAAAAGAAAGCATTCAACAAAATTCACCATGTTTTTATGATAAACAACCTCAACAATTTAGGCATGGAAGGAACATATCCCAAAGTTATAAAAGTTGTATATGACAAACCCATAGACAACCTCACGATGAATGGAGTGAATTTAAAACCATTCCCATAAGATCTGGAACAAGACAAGGATTCCCTTCTTCACCACTTCTATTCAACATAGTGTTGGAAGTCCTAGCCAGAATAATAAGGCAAGATGAAAAAATGAATTGTATCCAAATTAGGAAAAAGGAGGTCAAACAGCTTTTTACTGATGATATGATCTTATACCTAGAAAACTCCAAAGATTCCACCAAAAGATTTCTTTTCTTTTCTTTTCTTTTTTTTTTTTTTTTTGAAGTTTTTGGCCAGGGCTGGGTTTGAACCCACCACTCTGGTATATGGGGCTGGCACCCTACCTACCCCTTTGAGCCACAGGCACCCCCCCCCAAGCAAAAGACTTCTAAAATTGATAAACAAATTCAGCAAAGTCTCAGCTTACAAAATCAATGTATATAAATTGGTACTATTTCTACACATCAATAGCAGTCAAACCAAATATCAAACAAACAAACACCAACAACAAAAAAACCTTAACAGCATTTGTAATATCCACAAGGAAAATAAAATACCTAGGAAAACCTTAACCAAGGAAGGAAAGCATTTACTTATATTTTTATCCCTTACTATGTTTTTGTTTTTTCTTCCAAACAGGCTTTTTAATCTGAAACTACTTTGCTTCTGTGTTAAGTAGAGCATTTGAATTTCTTTTCAAAGTTCTGCTGGTGGCAAACTACCTGATTTTGTTTGGCTGGAAAATGTCTTTAACCATATGTGTGTAGCCCATAGTACTCATCTGAAAGGTCTTTGTTTATCCCACCTGTGCCACTTACAGGGATCATAGCAAAAGACAAAATGGAATATTGTAGCTTTTAGCCTACCCTATATACTCTTTCAATCCTCAGATTTGTTCCTCACCATGGCAATACCGATATGCAGACACCCCAAAGTGTATGTGTACATTCTGTTTATATAACTAGTCTCCATTAGAAGGGGGACGCCAGAGCAAGGCCAGAGAGAGCTCATAATGGGCCCAGGGCCAAGAATCATGATTGACCAGGTTGGACTATTTATCTTTTTGTTTCACTCTTGGGAAATATCTTTACAATAAGCTCTTCTGTTTTTTGGTCTTTAGGAGTCATCATTGCTATTCAGAAACTAGCTCTCAGATTAACATCATTTATTTGAAGACAATCTGGTCTTTATATTTGACAACTTCTAGATTCTCTATTTGTCTTTGGTTTAATGAAGTTTCAATAGGATGTTATCTAGTATAAATTTCCTGTTATTTATTCTGTGTGAAGTTTATTGGACTTATTGCATCTGAGGATTGGTGACATTCATTAGTTCTACAATATTCTCAGTCACTGTTTCTTTAAACATTACCTCTAATCCACTTTATTTATTCAATAATTTTGCATTTATTGAGTGCTTAAAATGTGCCAAGAGCTCTTCTAGGAACCAGGAATATAGATCTAACCAAAAGAGCCAGAAAAGACTCTGCTATAGTGGGACTTGCAATCTACCTCTCGGAAAGACAAAAATAAACATTCACAAAAAAACCCACCCCTGAAACTATTGCATTTTAAAAAGTAATAGGAATTATGAAGAAAAGATAAAACAGGGATGAAGGCAGAGAGTGCCAGAGGCATAGTTGGAATTCGAATAATGTGTTTAGAGAAGACCTCAATGAGAAAGTGAAACTTGAACAAATTCATGGAGAAGGGAAGAGAGTGAGCTTGCATAAGTTCATGAAAGCAGAATCTCAGAGATTCACGACTAAAACATTTCCAATGCGAAAAGAAGTCTAGCATGTTTACAGATATTTAATGAGACGGAGCAAGCTTATGCAGGGTAGTAGTTGCATTTCTTCAGTGCTCCCAAGAATAGCAAATTAAGTTCCTCAAACATAGAAGAGAATAATGTGGTTGCCCATGTTCAATTGGGAGGTACATGAAACACAACATATCTTATTGTTGTAATAGATATGTGAGGCAAATGCCAATACATATGCTGTCCACACAAAATGACTATATCCATTTTGGTTACATAAATGAAACTTAATTGATCTATAATAGCTAGTAGTTTAATTATATTAACATGAAGCAATTTTGTTTTTCAGTTATTTTTAAAATTATGTGGCCTAATCCTAAAATAAAAGAAATTTAATTCCATCAAGTAAAAGCTGTTATTGTGTAAAAAAAAAAAAATGCATTTAACACTCAATGACACAATTAGAAAACTATTTGGAGTTAATTTTGACTATTATTCTTTTCCTTTGCTTAGAAATACATATTCTTTCTGAAATGCATTTTCTATTGTTCAATCAAATTTAATGCTAACACAATTTAGAAGCTATGTAGAATCTGCATCAGGGTCTTGTGAAGCTGTTTATAAGTTGTGTGTCATTGGCTTCATCATCTTTAATAAAGTTAGTGCTAATGAAATTTTTCTTAAATACTTTTAAAAAAGTGAATTTGGGGAAATCATTTCATCATCTTAAAAACTATTAACTACAATTAAATTTGCATTAGATCTTTTATAAAAGTAATTTATGAAATCTTTGAAGTAATGCATTAGAAGATGCTTTTCAATTTCAGACTATTTAATCAAATGGATGTCTCCTTTTCTCCTCTGGGAATATGCATTTTCTAGAATCATAAGCAAAAGAAGAACCATCTATAGAATTTTCTGTTTTTATATATGCTGAAGACTTTCCTCACAAAGACACCATCTGGTCATCCCTGGGCATGCTACTCAGGATCTTTACACTTCTTTTTGTTTTTTTGTTTTTTTTTAGAACACCATGGCAGAAAGCTCTGCAGGGTCATAGTTGAAGGCAATTGCACATACAAGGTTGGTCTCTCCACTCAGCCAGGGTTTACACTTCTTTTATTGGCCTTTTCATCTTATTTTTCTAAATATTCCATCATTAGAGATTTCACACACAGAGTCTACACTCTGTGATGAAGATCTTTCAGAAAAGCTATTTTTCTTTGGTCATCTCTATTTTGGTATCTTGAAACTGTCCCAAATTTACTCCATCTGATTAGTTTTATTTGATAACTGTATTACTCCATCTAATAAGTTTTGTTTGATAACTGTATTTTCTCCTCCTATGTTCTTTATGTCATGAACAGTATTATCAGTTGTGACTCAGCGCCCATAGTTTTGTGGTTAGGGCGGCGGCCGCATACACCAGGGCTGGTGGGCGTGAACCCGGCCCAGGCCTGCTAAACAACAATGACAACTACCACAAAAAAATAGCTGGGTGTTATGGCAGGTGCCTGTAGTCCCAGCTACTTGGGAGGCTGTGGCAAGAGAATTACTTAAGCCCAAGTGTTTGAGGTTGCTGTGACCTGTGACACCATAGCACTCTACCAAGGGTGACATAGTGAGACTCCGTCTCAGAAAATAAAATAAAATAAAATAAAATAAAATAAATGGTATTATCAGTTGCTATGAAAATATAGTGTAATTTATATTTAACCCTGTTTTATTTATCTATACTAATTAATAAGCACAAGTCCTTTTCAGAGAATCACTTTTTTTCTGTTTTTCTAGAATGACCATCAGAGCTGTCGTATGAGTTCTGACAATTAAGTTCACACACTTGGCACCTGTCTTTATGTTGCAGCACTGTACAGACAATTGAGTAAGGTTTCATAACCTTGGTATATCAGTGTCTCATAGCTTTGTTGGTGTTGACGTGTGGTGGTGTCTTACTGAGTGGTGGTCATTATTGTTGCATGATTTTGTGCGATACAATGACAGCTTTTATGGTCATTCCAGAAAAACGGTTCTAAAATTTGATCAAAGGGTGAACAAAGAGTCAATGCATAGCTTTCCAAAGGTGACCAATAATGATAATCAGCAGTGAGGTATGTTCAGCACTTTTTCTAGGATGAGTTTGTGAATTTAATTATCAGATATGTATATCAATACTTCATTACTTATATGGTCTAATAATTTGTCATTGTTTAGCCATACCACATCTTATTTATCCAGTCACTGATTTATGAACATTTGGTTTGCTTTCATGTTTTTGCTGTTATGAATAATGTTGCTAAAATCATTTACATACAATGTTTTATGTGAAGATCTGTTTTTCTCTTGAGTATCTGCCTAGGTGTGAAATTGCAGAATCATATGGTCATTCTATCTCTAACCATTTGATGGTTTTCCAAAGAAACTGCAACATTTTACATTCTCACTAGCAATGCATGAGTGTTAAATCTCTCCACGTTCCACTAGCATTCCCCCTTGTTTTTTGGTTTTTGTCTTTAGATTATAGTTATCCTAGTGAGTGTTACCTGGTATCTCATTGTGGTTTTAATTTGTGTTTGAATGATGGCAAATTATGCTCAGTATCTTTTGTGTTTATTTGCTATTTCTATATCTAGTGTGAAAAAATTCCATTAAGATCCTTTGCCCATTTAAAAAATATATATTTTTATTATTGAGTTGTAATAATTCTTTATACATTCCAGAAGCAAGTATCTATTATATATACAAACTAGTCAAAGACAACCTCTGTATACAGTATATGGTCCTAGGTGGTTTATTTTTTACTGTAGACTGAGACCTCTTAGATCAAAATCCACTAGTGCCAAACCCAAAATTTCTACCCATCAGTTATTTTAAAAATAGTCCACACAAGCTGATTAGCCATTTAGAGCCTGTGTGCTCTGCATACTTGATAAGCCTCATCCAATATCTGCCAGCTGCTTTGGGAGCTCTCCTATCCAGAGATTTCCCTCTGAGTGACCAGAAATTCCCTTGCCCTTCTTTTTCTGCTCCTGAGTAGTGACCACCACGTGTTAGTCAGCATAGCTCAGTAAAACTGTATGTGCTCTTGCCACCTTTTGGCTGTAACTTTTTCTTTGATTACCTCCCCCCTCTGAATCTCTCCAAACCCGTCCAGTCTCGTATCAGATACATGATTTGCAAATTTTTCACCATTATGTGTGTTGTCTTTTTACTTTCTTTATGGTACCCTTAGAAACACAAAAGTTTTTTTTATTTTGGTGATGTTTAGTTTATCTTTTTGTTTTTCTTTTGTGGCTTGGGTGCCATATCTAAGAAAATGTTGCCTAACCCAAGGTCACTAATACATACTGACTGGCCATAAAGCCTGTGTGCAATTTAAATTTGCACACTATTTTAAATTTCCCACAGACTTTATGGCCATCTTGTATACATATGTTTATTTCTATGAATTTTCTGGTTTTAGTTCTTACATCAAGGTATCTAATATGTTTTGAGTCAAATTCTACACATGGTGGGAAGTAGGTGAATTTCAGTATTAGGTATAAATAGTCATTAAATTAATACATGCTATGTTGAATTACTTTCTTACATTACACAAAGCCAACATGAAAATATAATTTGAATAGTTGAACCCAATTTTGAAAAGTCATGACACTGAACATTGTAAGGGTCCATATTGTCTAGTGAACAAATAGATTGTCACTTTAAGAAGTTTATTGTGCAACTGGCCACGCTAGATATAAACCTAGAAAATAAAATAATCCATTTACAGATTTCCAAGCATGCGTTATAGAAAACAAATTCTATACAAGTTCATTAGGCATATAACTTTAAATTTCCCAGAAATTCTGTTACTACTCTTTACTTTAAAATTCTATATGTACTTACTTTCTTGGGTGTATATTGTTCTATTTCCATGCAAATAAAATCTAGCTCATCTAGTAGGGAAAATACACAAACTATACACAAAAGAACACGTTCAGTTAGATTCAATTCTTCTATCTAATTTTCGTTTTAAGTGCTGAAGATGCATAATTCTTGTTCTTAAATAAGTTCAGATTCTTAGGAGGCAGGAAGACATAAAATTAGATATTTTCACTATTATGTGATAATTGCAATGATTGCATTTGTAGGCATAAGAGTAGGGCCTAAACTAGTTTAAATCTCTGGGAATCTATGATATATTTGAGAAAATGGATGACAAAATAATCCTTTTTTAGCAACTGGATAGTAATAAACAAATAAAATTTTAAAAATAAATAAAATCATTAGAAATATTTCATTTAAACTTTTTCTTATGTTTATAAGCAGCCAAACATCACATTTCTAAAATGTGTCTCTTAGTTGATGAGACATATGTACCTCAAAAGATGTAGCAGCAATAGTTGTTGCAATAAATTTCAATTGCAATGTTCGACAATTAGTCGTACAATTGTCTGCCATGTAGATTAACATTTGCCAAAACATTACATTACAGACTGTTTGCTTTTCCTTTACTTTAATCATGTCATGCCATAGAATGCCAGAAATTCAAGATGGTTAAACCTTAAGAGCAGTAGCAGGTTAAGCTATTCAAATTATTATACAGAGGAGGTTCTCTGAAAAAAAGAAATCACAATTTACAAAACTGTAATTATTGCAAGACACTTTTTTCTTATGTGTTCTCCAATATTTCAAAGGCATTTTTATAAGCACATATGTATAGGAAACCTTGACAGAGGGCATTTTCCTTATCTTTTGAGATTCTTATCTTTTGAGAGGCAGTAATGTCATATTTAGGAAAAAAGCATGAGTAATGTTGCTCTCAATGCCTACCAGTAGGCTTTGGGAAGGCAACAGTTTTCCTTTGTAGCAACCTCAATAAAAGATTTAAGTAAATCGTATTACCCCAGGAAGCAAACCTAATTTGTGGGAATTTTACAAAATATATGTTGCCACCAGCTTCACTACATGTATAAAAAGATGCTGAATGAATTGGATGCCATCTCAATAGTAGTACTTGTGCAAAGAGCTGGTCGGAGAGCTAGTCAGCACGTTAATATAGATTTCCCTGCCACAACCTATTACTGCTTTTCACTATTCCTTTACCCAGTGACTATTTCCTCTCTCCAAAGACTACAATTTGGGATCAGCCGTATCTCTTTTATCATGTCACATTCTACCAGAGAGTTTAGTATACATATTCAATAAGGAAATATATAATATATAAAAACATATATATAATATATAAATGTATATAATTTATGTATTCATATAAATTTAGGAAATTCATACAATCAAGCTGCGGGAAGACAATAAGTGATATCATAAAGTGATAGTTAGTTCAAGGCTATTACAATTAATTCTTTCAAATTTCAGGATGTTTCAGATGCAGAATAGACTGAGAAATATCTAGTAACATTCCATTTCTAATTTTCAAATATTCCCACGTGGAAAAATATTCTGTAAGTTGACCACCCAAGGGACTGTAATAAATCAGTCAATATTTGGAGGCAGTCAACATACGGAACTAATGTATCTGTTATACTGATCCGTATGTGTGGTGCATGACTGGTCTATGAAAATTAGTGCAATGTAAGGAGGTGGTCAGTGTAGAGAGCTGGTCAGCTATAGAGGCTCTACTCTATTTTAAAATATAATTCTATTTTGAAAGAATAAAAATACAAGCCCAGGGCTGGGAGAAAGTATTTGCAGGCCACATATCTAATAAAGAATTTATATCCAGAATATGCAAAGAATTTTCAACACTCAATAATTCAAAAAATCTCAATGTACAAATCGATGAATAATGTTTATAAATACTTAAGAAAATAAAGAGATGTCAAAATAATCATATAAAAGATGCTGCAGTTGGTACTCATTACAGAAATGCAAATTTTGAAAGATGAGATACTACTATACACTTATTAGAATGTCTAAATTTTTATAAAAGACTAATCATACCCAGTATTGGCAAAGATTCAATGAACATTAACTCTCATATACAGCTGGAAGAATACAAAATTCTACAATCACTTGGAAAATAGTTTGGCAGTTTCTTTAATTTTCAGAAGTATCCAACCTGCTGCATGATGATTGTATGACGGCTTTTTTTGTTTGTTTATCTATGCTGTGAAGACATCAGAAAAAATTTGAATGGATCTTTTCTTTGCTAATCATCTTTTGTTAGTGTTACAATGTATGGCAAACAAAAAAAATAAGGTTGGACACCCCTGGTTTAATTGGATACAAAGCACATTATCCAGCCATTTATCTCTTTGTATTTTTTTAACCTAAGAGAAATGAATACATTTGTGCATTTAAGGGCATCTACATGAATGCCCATAGCAGCTTTATTTGTAATAGTCAAAAACAAGTGAATGAAGAAACAAATTTCAGTACATCCATACAATGCAATATGAATGAATGAACTATTGATGCATGCTGAATTGATGAATACCAAAATAATTATGGTAATGAAATAAAGTTACACAAATAAAAGAATGTACTGTGTGATCCCATTATACAAAATTCTAGCAAATGAAAATTAACACAAAGCAGATCACTGTTTGCCTGCAGGTGGGTGAGATTGGCCAGGAGGACAAGAAAAGACAGAGAAAGATTGCAAGGATGCATTAGGAAATTCTGAATGACGAACATATGTATATATTACCTTTGATGAAGTGCTTACATTAGTATACGTATATACAATCTTGATAGGGTTGAGAGTTTCTATACCTTATCTAATTGTATGCTTTAAAGACACGCATTTTATTATTTATCAGAAATATAGTTCTATCTACAATTAGTTCAATTAAACACACTTTTCATAGTTTTCAAAATGGTTCCCACATGATATCTTTTTGGAGAATGTTTTGCTTTTATTTGTGGGTTCAGTTATCCTTTGGTTAAAAAATAACGTTTCCAGGTAATAAATCCAAAAGTTAACATTATACTTTTAGGAATTTCATTAGTATTTAACTCCTCTATAGTTTAACTTCAGAAACTTGAAGATTGCTCAGATTTCTTCTTCTCTCAAAAACAGGAATTGGAAAACTTTTTCTGTACAGGACTGGATGGTAAATATTTTAGGCTTTGCAGATCACACAATATCTTGTTTCTTTTTCTCTTCTCATTATCTTTGACTTCCCCTCCACAGCCTTTAAAAATGCACAAAGCATTCTTAGTAACTTGCAATTTAAAAGTAGGCCAGAGGCTGGATCTGGCCTATGAATATGTATTTCCTAACCCCTACCTTTTAGGAACGTGGCTCACACACTCTAAGAAGTTTGGTGGAAAGTTCTCCTGTTGTCACTGCCCATTTGCTTCATACAAGTCACCCCATGATGGTTCTCTGGGATCATGGCCTTGAGCCTTTTCCACCACTAACTTCCTTCTGGACAGGTGCTGTCTGTTGGTTGGTTGGTAGCTGTTCACTCCTTTGTCTCTTGTCCACATAATTCTGTTCATACTTCTGCTAGAAACTCAGTGAGGGGGGAATGCCCAACCATATCTGCCTCTTGTGAACTAGTCAAACCTTTGCTAGAGTCTATATGACAAATGTTAATGGCCAAGTACTATTTTCCTTTGCAACATCAAATACTGCATGAAATTAAAGGGGAAATATGCTACAGACCTGGTCATATAAAAGATAAGTAATCAAAAAATATAATGAACTCCACACACTCCTCCAATTTGATTTAATTTTAAAAAATTATTATCGTGGGAGGTACCTGTGGCTCAAAGGAGTAAGGCGCTGGCCCCATATGCCAAAGGTGGCAGGTTCAAACCCAGTTCCGGCCAAAAACTGCAAATAAAAAAAAATTATCATCAGATCACAAAGATGGGTATTTAAGTATGGGCATAACATCCCTATAATTTCTAGACCCATATTTAATTACAATCAACTTAATATTTGTTGCTTTCTCAGAAGTCTGATCATTAGACTTGTTAAATACTTTACATGGCAGGGTAGCACCTATGGCTCAAATGAGTAAATGAGTAGATCACCGGCCCCATATGCTGGAGGTGGTGGGTTAAAACCCAGTCCCGGCCAAAAACCGCAAAAAAAAAAAAAAAAAAAAACCTTTACATGACAATGAATCTTTAATCACATTTCATTGAAACTTACAAATGTGAAAAAAAGAAACTTACAAATGTGTAAATAAAGTTGAATTTAATATTCAGAGCTGATATTGCCACATATGATGTGCTATAGATTATGTTTATGAGTATATATGATGTATACTACATATAAATGTGTACACACATATACATAAAATATATACCAATAGTCACGTTCATTTCAGTATCTTAATATGAATATAAATGGATGTGAAAGTCACTTTAATGTATTTTCAAATCAAAAAAATACATTTAAATATTTTTCAATTGTCTACCCATAATAATATTTAGAAACCCAGACTATAAAATATAGTGCTATAAGAATTTTAAAATGATGCTATAAAATTGCACAACTCATTTGGAAGTTTTAGTGTTGTTATATATTATACACATGGACATTTGCATAAGTGGGGAGCATTGAGCTGGTCTGTGACTTCTAGATATAGGTTTTTACAAAAACCCTTTTTTAAGTCACAGATTGTGTTCTGTGCCAGCAGTGGTGATAAGTAGAAAAGTAGAAAGTTCAGTTTTGAAACAGAAGTAAAGGTATTTAAGACTCTAATATTACTACCAGAATACTTATAATATTTATAATTATTGTGTTGCATAATTGGCAAGATTTAAATGTGAATTGGAAGTCATCTAACTATTCTTAGGGGAGAATTTGAGCATTGGGGAAGATTGGGAGTAAGCTATAAGTATTTCTTACTTGAATAAGGTATATATGTATTGTTTGCTTTCATCTCAGATTACCCATGTGGCTCATTTTCAAGATTAAAATAAAAAAAAAATTAAAAACACCATAATGAAACTTCTCAAACCATGAATGTACTGTATGTTCCTTAGCCCCATCCTTCCCAAATACTTCACTGATATTTTTAGCTGTTTGGATCGCATTGATCCACCATGGAACTTGTCTTTAAAAATAACACAAATTTTTGACATAGTCATGGTTTCGGAGACATTGCTATAAAAAAATTTTGAAAAATAATCACAAGCCAAAACATGCATTTGATGTTGAACCTTTGTAGTTAAAAAAAAAAAAAAAGTGTCAAAGTGAAATGTCACAGAAATCAACTATTAAACTTAGTACTTAAGGAAATCAGACATTTCATATTTAATAACCTAATGCATTTTTGCAAGTATTTTTCTAATTTCTTTGATGATAACTTGCAGTTCCTTCAGAGAACTAATCCTATCTTGATGCCATTTTCCTCTTTTATTGCTTAATGAGATGATTTTCTCTCTCTTTTTTCTCTCCACTTCACAGGAATTTATCTTAAAGCTCCTTCTCTTTCCTAGCCTCCCATTATCAACTCCACTAGGGCATCTATCCTCACAGCTGCACTAAAGCTGACCTTGCCAATATCTACAATTATTGCCTCAATGCTGATGAACCTGGTGGTCACTTCTATTCCTTCAGTTTGCATGAACCCACAAACTATTGGACAGTTGATACACTGTTCTCCAGCCTCTCAAAGCACTGTGATTGTACAACTCTTTTAAGGCTTTGTTTTTTTTTTCTCCAATATTAGATATGAGCTGATTTCTTTTGTCAGTTCTTACTTATAGGATTAATTTCTAAATGTTGGCATACCCCAGGACTCAGCCCTTCACCGTCCCCGCCCCTCCATTTGCACCCTCCTTATAAGTTATCTCATGTGGTGCCATTGTTTACATGTAGCCTTTATGTTGATGACTCCCGAATTAATGCACCAGCTCTCACTGCTCTCCTGAACCTCTAATTTCTGCTAAGATATTTAAAATACATCTCAAATATTTCTAACCAAAACATAATATTGATATTTATTCTTATCAAGAAATGTGTTCCCCTCCCCGCCCCGTGTTCCCTTTCTTCGTTAATGTCATTGTCTGTGTTCTTTGAAGTGATGTAAATAAAATCCATTATCTTACCTAATTTTTGTGATATGGATGACCTCTATTATATCTAGTCTTCCCTCCACTGTGCATTGTGAAATTAAAAACAAATAGGGATTTAGAAAAGGAGACATTTTATTGAAAAAAATTATTGCATGAAAGGGGATAGTGTGATGGGGGAATGGACTATTGAAAATAGGGACTTTGCACTGATCGTGAGTCTTGCAACATCTAAAGTGTGTGGCAGAAGAGGTTTCTCTTTTATGGGGAGGGGTGAGCATGGGTAGTAAAAATGCCATTTGGAGAAATTAGAGGAAAGGGCAGCATAAGGAGATAGGAGGTAGGAGGATGTTTTAAGCCAGCTAGTTTTCAGGAGGGGCTGTACCTTAGCTCAGGCTGAAGGTGGGTCAAAAATTAGAGGTCTAGGAAAGGAGAAAAAGTTAAGCAAAGTTTGGGGAGCAAGTATTTTGTTTAGAATTTATCAGTAGATAAAAGCAGTTCATTGAATTATTTAAGAGTCAAAAAAAAGAAGAGGAGAGACTTTGAGGGTTGATGTCTGCCTTTTCACAGGTCAGGAAGGCTAGAGTCTGTGAATCTTCTCAGTGTCTTCTGTCAAAGGCTGCTTTATTGCAGTTAAGTCATTTCCCAGAATGCCAAAATGTGGGAGGATCTCTTAACCATCCTATTTTTCAGGAGGTAAGGGCTCAGGTAACATTCAACATCGTCAGTATTATACTATCTAGTCTTCATGGATTGAACAGAATTTTCTTTTACAGATTATGTATTCCATGATGGAAAGATTTTCATGTTTTTTTTAATTCCATGTACATTAAAATCTTAATTTCTTCCTATTATCTTCAAGGCTCATTTGATTCGGACTCTATTTCTTCAAGTTCAAGTTTGAAATTCATTCTCTCAAATTTAGTATGCTGCAAGGTCCTGGCCTGTATGTCCCTCAAACAAGCTAAGCTCTTTTTAAGATCAGAATGTGATCTCTGAATATAGGGCCCTGCCTGCCTAGTTTCCAGGAGGTTTTACCCTCCCTGAAGGCATCTGTTTAACACTGAAACGATAATATTTAACAAATAAACATTTAATAAGTTAACATGTTTTCATGAGTGGTTCTCAATTTCTCCTTCTCTTGATGCATTTTGACAGATACTCAATTTTGACTTGGGCTCACTTACTAAATATAGAAGGGTAGAAAAGCCAAATTCTAATTTTTGTGTAGGAAGCATGTAACTTCTGTACCCTAGACTCGTTATTTCCTATAAATATGTTTAATTTTATGTTACTTAAAAAATAAATTACAAATTGTATTATTATGTGCATGATCACGGCAATGCCTATAATTTTTATGTTGTAAACATCGAGGATTTCTCAACCATTAAAATAAAATATCACTCAATTGATCTAAGAAGCTTATTGTACTACCCTTTACCTGTGTTCTCTTTTTCTCATTTTAAAAAGCTCAGAATACAGCAGTTTTGGCCTCAAAGTCTCCTCCTCTCTAAGGTCAAAGTAAAACGAAAGTCTTTTCCAGTCTGCAGGGCTTTGACTGAACTCTAAATGACACGAGAAAATGAGAACATTCTCTTCACTCAGCTTCCTAGAAATCTGAGAATCTCATACAGTCAAAAGCATTTCTGTCATAAATAAAAATCTACTGTCTTTTGAATGGATCTGCAATGTGGAGATAATAATTAGTGTTAGAATAATGCATTTTTTCTGTTAAAAGTTCTATTTAATGGAATAATTCAAAATATCTCATCATTAAGGAATTATGGATTATTGGTGATATACAAATATGGAATAGAGGGAGAAATGTAAGATGAGAAAATTATCTGACACTGTGAAGGACTGTCCATTCACACACTGGTCTCTCAGGAGCAGAGCCAGAGTAAAATATTTAGTGCCCTAGTAGGTTTGTTATACACAGATTTGATTTGACACAATATTGAGGAAACAAAGTCAATTCAGTGGACGAATTTCAGCTGTATAAGAACAAAAAGTGGACAATGTTAAAATCAGGCAAATCAAGGGCATGATGTCATGGTTACAGGAGGCCAGAGCTCTGGAGCAGAGCATGTCTGGAGAAGACCAGCCAATCTTCAGAGTGAAAGAGAGGAAAAACTGAGTGAGATGTCAGGGATTTAGCTAAGGGGTCTGACAGTCAGCTGCCCAGGCATGGTGGATAATTGTGGATCTAAATAGAAATCTGGATCAATCTGACAGAGATTGTGAGAAAGGTGCATGAATTTAACAAAGCATCCCTAGAAATGAGTAAGTTGCAACCTCTGGGTGCATTTCTTATCCTACTCAAGGTTAGTGTAAAACCCAAGTGAGATTAATGTCACATTGAAAGAACCCAATGCCTGCAGCCAGTTGAGGCTATCAAAATCTCATTCGATTCAATGTTCTTATAACTCTGGAAAGCATCCTTATCAAGCCTGAGCAAATCACCACTCTTAGTTTATATTTTTAAATAACATTCAGTCCTACAACAGATAGAGTCTATATTTTCCATGAATGTATGTGTATAGAGTATCTCTGCTTTTGATCTTTAATACATTTCTTTATATTCTGTGATTTAATTTTTTTAATTTTACATAATTTTCAATATGATAAAATGTGATGCATTTCACCTACATTTTTTATTTGTATTTCCATTACTTCTTGTTAAGAATAAAGTTGAGTTTGGAATTACTGATTGAAAGTTTTATGCAGTGATCTGAATTCTGCCCATGGACATGTTTCCTTCACATAGCAGAATGTTGACAATTAAAAAGAAATGTCCTCAGGCAGGTCATGTACTCTAAGTTTTCCAGAGTCCCCACAATTCTCTTTTGAGATAAATCAACTGCTTTCCACATTTATAAAGCCTGCTTTTCCCAAAAGCCATTTAAGGTTTTTTTGTTAATTGAAGCAAAATGTATATATGATTTATATATGGTGAAATTTATGGATAATAATATATAAATTCACGAGTTTAGACAGAGACTTCCTTCTTGTAACCAAAATAACATATGTCTTAACCAAGATAAAGAACATTTCTTTATTTCTGCACTTTAGAAAGTTTCCTCACACCTCTTTCCACTCCACTTCCATACCCTACATAAAGTGACTGTTCTGATTTCTGTTTCCTGACCCAAAAATTCTACTCCTAGATATTTATCATTTGAGTTTTTAAACGTTAGTTTTATAAGGATGGAATAGTATGAGAAGAAATTATGCAGTAGAAATAAAAGTGATTTTTCATGCATTTACATCTGAATAGCAATTTTATGGAGCGCTAAATGAAACATCAGACAAATTGTATCTCTTAAATAAAGTTACAGTTATTTTTGGAATTAAGTGGGAAGAAGTTCTGTACTTAAATAAAGCTTGGTTAGAGGAATTTTTGTCTCTACTATATAGCCATATTGGTTAATTTTTCTTTTTCTGTTTGCTTTCATGTTATCAAAGTAACCCGTACTCATTTAGCAAAGTTTGGAAGTATATAATATCAAGAAAATGTAGAAAAATTCACTCTTTGTAATACTATATACAAGTAATGAATTTAAAATTGTGGAATATTTATTTTGCATATTTTGTACATCTTCTAAAATTGAGTTTATAAAATACCATATACATATGTGTTTATTTATCTTTTCATTTAAAATTGATTGAAAAAATGGTAACAAATATATTATTTTAAATGTCTTTAAACAAAAGGACAATTGTGAATAATTGTACATAATTACATTATTGAATATGAAACAGCTATTTATTCAATATAAATTATCTTAATTAACAATTTAAAGTAACTTAAGAGATTTAGTATTATATAAGTAGATATACATACATTGCATATATGTAAATATAAATGGCATAAATTACAAACACATATAAATATGCATAACATATAAATTATATATTCCTATGCATAAATATCAATTATATAACTTACATATAGTAAACATGAAATTGCATGAATAATATTCATTTTTGAATTGCTATCTCTGGAGTAATTGCTTAGAGTAGGTGCATTTTAGTAGATAAATCAAATATTTATATTACAGAACAACTTCTTTTCATTTATTCTTCCTATTCAATTATGGTATGAGGACAAAGTAGAAATTAACTAGATTCAAGAATTTAACATCATATATCATATCCTATCACATGATGACTCAAAGATCTAAGCTCAAGAACTAAGGGCAGATCTGGAACCAATTGTTAGTTCATTTTCTAATTGTATTTTTCACTAAGAAACTTTTATTTACTTTATATTACACATTTAAAAATAGACCACTTTTTGTTAGAAAAAGTTTGGCCTTTAAATGCTAAAGATTTTAGATAACATACATAAACGAAGGTTCACATAACCTAGCAATATACTGTGTCTTCCATTGGCAGCCATCTGCATTGCAGAGCTCCTTCAAATATAGAGATCTTGTCATGAGAACTGAAGCCTATTTCTATGGTAAAAGCATAAATAATTGCTTGCTCTGGAACAGGAGTATCTAAAGTGAAGTAATGCTTTAGTTGGGCACTAAAAGAAACAGAAAAACTGTTACTCATATTTAATTTCCCAAAAAGAATAAGGGCGGAATTAGGTTTAGCTAATGTTTAGTTCACAGATAGAAATGTGTCCTTACATAGTTTATTGTCATATAGTCGCATCTCTATAGCGGTTAGGCTTCCAGTGACCCAGCAGTGAATGGAGCACTGTTAGGTATATTATTATTTACAGCCTACCTTTCTCATTTGTTTTCAGAGGTTTTTGATATGTTTCAGTTTATTCATGCCACTTAGGGATTTATCAATTATTTATTACTTGTCTATCACAGATTGATAGGTAAATTAAATATTTTTGAAAATAAACTGTGAATTGAAGAATAATAAACAATAATGCCATTGTAAGTGACCAGGCAAGAAGACAAAGAATAGTTTATTTGTGTTTCCCATCTACATAAGGTCTGCAACTCTTCCTTCTGCTTCTGAGTCTCCAGTGTCTCAAACAGTGTCTGGAACATAATAACAACTTTGTAAAATATTTTTTAAGAGAGTGATTGAATGTTATACATTGAACCAAAATTATGAATATTTTACACAAAAACATAAATCCATCAGAAAGAAATGAGCATATATACACATAAAATCATTACTGCACTGTCAATGTGAGATGCATATTCCACTTATGCAAAACTGACAAAATTAGCTTCACAGCTTGGAGAATTATATCTAGACATCATGAACCAGATATGTCATTTGAGTGTGTCCAATCTAACTCTACTTGTATTTTTATCCTGGTAGGATACTTCCAGACTCCAAGACTTAGACCATTGGAGGAGCTGGGAAAGAGGCACGGAATCCTCGGAGTTAGAATGACACACAGTGGGTGAGGCGACGAGAAGATGAAAGCTTCTTCTTAAGGGAAATAGAATGAGAGGGTTTGGCCACAGTATGGGAAAATGCTTAAAAAGATGGAGAGCAGGTTGGATTTGATCCGCTGATGAAACAGAGGGACTTAAAATGCCTACACTGGTCAGACATTATTCTAGATGTTCTCTGAGTGCCCTCACCACAGGAGAGTGCATTTTCCCTGACCAATAAGAGCCAGACAGAAATGCTGCTTCCTGAGCCCTGCTCTGTTTAACTTAAATTCCTCTTACATCGCTGTCATTTTCCAAAAATATGTTTTCAGCTCTTCTTTTTATTTGTCTAGTTCTCATTTCTCCTCTACTCTAACAGAAAGCTTGTTGATAATTATCCACTGACCTATTCCTTTCTAATTTTCTTTTAATTGATTTTGTAAAAATGTTTTTCAAAAGCAGTAAAATAGAGAGTAGACGTAAAGTTCATGTGCAATTTAAAATAGTTTCACATGGTAAATTTCACACAAACTTTATGGAACCCTGTACATTTTTTTCCTGTGTTTCCAAAAAAAGCCTTTGCTATTAATATTATATTTTATAATCATTGGTCATTTAAAATGATGGTCTGTTTCATTTATTAAGGATTCTAGCTGTAGCTTCACATTCAAAAGTCAAATTCAATTTTTACTTAAAAGGCACTTGAGTTTCAAACGGCTTAGCAAATCAAGAATAACATTAGGATACCACACTGCATTCCTAAAGAAATATCAAATGCCAGGAGCCTGTATTTTTTCTGCCCTTGGGAAATACTGATTAAAGCTGACAATTTTTTTTTATTACTAGAGAATGAAGTTCAATGTTGTATGTTATGTATCAACCATTAAAAATGAACTCCAAGTTCATTTGTTCATCAACAATAAATATTCATTGTTTTAGCTGCTAACGTCATGTTGGTGAACAAAACAAGCCGTTTTTGGACTACATCTGGCAGGAGTGGCAGATGATAAGCAAGCAAGTGTAGCAAATTATTATTTACAAGTGAGACATGAAGACTTTCCTTAGGTGATGGCAATTACTTGTCTTCTGTTAGGAAGTGAGTTTGCATCAATTCACTTCGAATGAATATGAATGGTTTGAGCACTGACCACTAGAAAGTAGCTCGGTAGTGCCCATACCTGTGTAAACAGTCATTTGAGCTCTATGGTTTGCCAAGATATGTTAAGGTCACTTTTCAGTTACCATGCTAAATTTTCATTGTTTTAAGGCATGCAGATCAATAATTTTCTTTTTAAGTAGAAGAAATTCTATTTAGAATGTATTTTTTCAGAAAAAAAGTTAATGTTTTTACCAATGAAATAAAATTATTATAAATTCAATACTGCTTAAAATAAATTTTCAGTTCTAAGAGGAACAACTTTCAGTTTTACTCCATTCAGTAAAATATTAGCTGTGGGTTTATCGTAGATAGCTTCAATCAGTTTAAAAAATGTGCCATGCATGCCTGTCCTCTTCAGTGTTCTAATTAGGAAAGGATGTTGGATTTTATCAAATGCTTTTTCTGCATCTATTGAGAGGATCATATGATCTTTGTTTTTGCTTCTGTTAATACAGTGGATAATGTTTGTGGACTTGCATATGTTAAACCAGCCTTGCATCCATGGGATGAAACCTACTTGATCATGATTTATGACTTTTTTGATGATAAGCTGTAATCTATTGGCTAGGATTTTGTTGAGAAGTTTTGCATCTACATTCATTAGTGAAATTGGTCTGAAATTCTCCTTTTTAGTTAGGTCTTTTCCTGGTTTTGGTATCAGGGTGATGTTTGCTTCGTAGAATGTGTTGGGGAAGATTTCTTCCTCCTCAATTTTTGGGAATACTTTCTACAGTATGTGAATAAGTTTTTCCTTGAAGGCAAGGTTGTCCTCTGTCACCATTACTATTCAACATAGTTCTGGAAGTTCTAGCCAATACAATTAGGCAAGACAAGGAAATTAAGGGCATCCAAATGGGAGTGGAGCAGGTCAAATTCTCCCCCTTTGCTAATTATATGATCTTATACTTAGAGAATCCCAAAGACTCAACCACAAGACTCCTAGAAGTCATCAAAAAATACAGTAATGTTTCAGGACATAAAATCAATGTCCACAAGTCAGTAGCCTTTGTATACACCAATAACAGTCAAGATGAGAGGCTAATTAAGGACACAACTCCTTCACCATAGCCCCAAAGAAAAAAAAATACCTAGGAGTATACCTACCAAAAGAGGTGAAGGATCTCTATAAAGAAAATTATGAAACCCTAAGAAAGGAAATAGAAGAGGATATTAACAAATGGAAGAACATACCATGCTCATGGTTGGGAAGAATCAACATTGTTAAAATGTCTATACTTCCCAAAGCAATCTACAGATTCAATGCCATCTCTATTAAAATACCAACATTGTACTTTCAAGACTTAGAAAAAATGATTCTGCACTTTGTACGGAACCAGAAAAAACCCCATATAGCTAAGGCAGTTCTTAGTAATAAAAACAAAGCTGGGGGCATCAGCATACCAGATTTTAGGCTATACTACAAAGCCATAGTGGTTAAGACAGCATGGTACTGGCACAAAAATAGAGACACAAACATTTGGAATTGAATAGAAAACCAGGAAATGAAACTAACATCTTACAACCACCTAATCTTCGATAAACCAAATAAGAAAACACCTTGGGGAAAAGATTCCCTATTCAATAAATGGTGCTGGGAGAACGGGATATCCACATGTAAAAGACTGAAACTGGACCCTCACCTTTCTCCACTCACAAAAATTGATTCAAGATGGATAAAGGACTTAAATTTAAGGCATAAAACATTAAAAATCCTCAAAGAAAGCATAAGAAAAAATACTGGAGGATACTGGCCTGGGGAAAGACTTCATGAAGAAAACTGCCACAGCAATAGCAACAACAAAAATAAACAAATGGGACTAATGAAACTGAAAAGCTTCTGTACAGCTAAGGAGACAACAACTGAAGCAAATTGACAATCTACACAATGAGAAAGGATATTTGCATATTTTGAATCAGACAAAATCTTGATAACTAGGATCTATAGAGAACTCAAGATAATCAACAAGAAAAAAGCCAACAATCCCATATATCAATGGGCAAGAGACATAAATAGAACCTTCTCTAAAGAAGACAGATGAATGGCTAACAAACATGAACAAATACTCATTATCCTTCAGTGAGTAGGGTGCAGGCCCCATATACCGAAGGTGGCAGGTTTAAACCCAGCCTCGGCTGAACTGCAAAACAAAAAAAATAGCTGGGCGTTGTGGCAGGCACCTGTAGTCCCAGCTACTCAGGAGGCTGAGGCAAGAAAATTACCTAAGCCCAGGTATTGGAGGATGCTGTGAGCTGTGTGACGCCACGGCACTCTACCAAGGGCAAACAAGTGAGACTCTGTCTCTACCAAAAAAAAAAAACAAAACCAAAACAAAACAAAACAAAATACTCATCATCCCTAATTATGCTCTCATAAACGCAAATCAAAACCACCCTGAGATAACATCTAACCTCAGTGAGAATGGCCCACATCACAAAATCTCAAAACTGCAAATGCTGGTGTGGATGTAGAGAGAAGGAAACACTTTTACACTGCTGATGGGACTGCAAACTGATACAACCTTTTTGGAAGGAAGTATGGAGAACCCTCAAAGAACTCAAGCTAGACCTCCCATTTGATCCTGCAATCCCATTACTGGGCATCTACCCAGAAGGAAAAAAATCCTTTTATCATAAGGACACTTGCACTAG
>CAUYRH010057941.1:0-19841 GCA_963574655.1 Perodicticus potto
CAAGAATTATGAAGAAAAGTATGTCTTTAAGTTAATTTGCCAGATAAGTGAAGGCACCCTGTGTTACATTATCCCACATCTTCCTGAAATCCTTTCAAAGTGCCAGACCTATAAGAAAACACCCTGATTGGCTCGGCGCCCATAGCACAGTGGTTATGGCACCAACCACATACACAGAGGGTGGCAGGTTCAAATCCCGCTTGGGTCACCTAAACAACTGCAGCAACAACAACAACAAATAGCCGGGCATTGTGGCGGGCATCTGTAGTCCCAGGTACTTTGGAGGCTGAAGCAAGAGAATCACTTAAGCCCAAGAGTTTGAGGTTGCTGTGAGCTGTGATGTCACAGCACTCTACCAAGGGCGACATAGTGAGACTCTGTCTCAAAAAAAAAGAAAGAAAAGAAAAAAGAAAACACCTGATTATCTCCAGTGGGGCCTTTTGGCACTCAAGGGCATCAATCAGAAATGCAGGACCACTAATAAATACAAACATGTAAAATAAAGGATTTATTGTAGGTATTTGATCTTATAAAATAATTGCGGGAGCTATTTACACAGTTTACATGGAGCTGTTTTTTCTGAGTCTGCTGCTAGGGTCTGAAGTTGGCATGAACAGCGGTCAGGAGCGGTGATGGATGTGAAGGGGAAGAAGCAAGGAAAAGCAGGAGGCTCTGGAGCTAAGCTGGAAACCGACAGGAAGAAGTGGGAGTCCTGTCTTTGCCTCCAAACCTTCAACTTCCAAAATGTGGACGTTCTGCAAGAGAGACTTGAGCCCTTTGGGAGCTAAACATGACTTGGCTCAGAAGCCAGAGAAGCTGAATCAGAAGATCTAGCAGAAGCTGGAAGTGCTGAGGCACCAGCTGCTGCCCCACGCCAATCATGTGAGTCAGCAGATAAGTGACAACGTCTGTGAGATGCAACAGTGCCTTGTGCCCTGGACAGTGAACACGTTCCCTAGACTTCCCAAGGAATATGTTTGCTTCTTCATACCCACCTTCTAAATCTTTTTTTTTTGAGACAGAGTCTCAAGCTGTAACAAAAAAATAGCTGGGTGTTGTGGTGGGCACCTATAGTCCCAGCTACTTGGGAGGCTGAGGCAAGAGAATCACTTGAGCCCCCAAATTTTAGGTTACTGTGGTGTCACAGCTGACAACAACCTCAAACTTTTGGGCTCAAGTGATTCTCTTGCCTTAGCCTCCCAAGTAGCTGGGACTACAGGTGCCCACCACAACAACCAGCTATTTTTTGTTGCAGTTGTCATTGTTGTTTTAGCTGGCCCAGGCCGGGATTGAACCTGCCAGCCTCAGTGTATGTGACTGGCGCCCTACCCACGGAGCTTCAGGCGCTGCCCCCACCTTCTAAATCTCATGCAAAATGGTCTTTGTGGCCCATGTTAACTCTGACCTATGCAGGGAAGGGAAGTCTAAGAACTGAAGTTTCTGCTTAAATATAGTTGACATCACACAAATCCATCACAGTCTAACCTTTATCAATTTGGCATCAAAATACGTGTCTTTTAATCATACTTAACTTCCAAAGACAATGGAAAAGTCTTGCCTTCACCCAGTATAACACAATTATCCTTTACACACTCATAAACACACAACATGCCCCTAATAAAGATAAAAAAATCTCTTCATCTGGCTTTCAGTTATTTTTGTTCCTTTTCTAGCTGAATCACATTTCCCCTTTGATATAAAATGACAAATATTGAACTATAATGTTAACTATTATTCATTCTCCAAAGTTCTGGATCTTAGACAGTCCTGCCCATATTGGATTGTTTCTTATTGCCTTGGAAACTCTGAGAGCCTCCCTGGGGGATCTTATACATTCCAGATATATTACCCCTTCCCCCCTTTGTACAGGAGTGATTCAATTTCTCCTTGATATTAGGATTAATCCTCCCAACAATCAGGGTGTTTTCTTTTTTCTTTTCTTTTTTTTTTTTTTTAGACAGAGTCTCACTATGTCACTCTTGGTGGAGTGCCATGGCATCACAGCTCACAGCAACCTCAAACTCTTGGGCTTAAGCAATTCTCTTGCTTTAGCCTGCAAAGTATCTGGGACTACAGACACCCACCACAATGCCCAGCTAGTTTTTGTTGATTCATTGGTATAAGAAGTCTGAAGAGGCCTAGTAAAAGTCTCATTTTCCAGCTTAATGGAACTATTGCTGTGTCCACTGGTAGCAACCTTCACTTCTTGGTAACAAAGACCTCTAGACCAACAGAGATCAAAATGCAAGGACAGAAAGCAAAAATTCATTAGTGGATCACTAGTGGTACTTGATAGAGGAGTCACTCCCATGCGTACCCCTTGATTCTCATACCTCTGAATCCCGGCTGGGGGAAAAACAGACCACATACTTATCTCTGATTGAGAGTACATACTCATTTCAGAAACCTTTACAGTCCTGCAAGGTGTTGCTACCTAACTGATGCCATAACAAGGTCTTCAGAAGTTCTTTTACTATTTTTTTAGCCAACCACTTAAAGGTAACAAGAGATATAGGGAGACCAGTAAATTCTATGAGCATAAGCCTATTGCCACACTTCATAATCTATAAAATTAGTTTCTTAGCCAGAACTGATGATGAGAATAGGCATTTTGTATGCCAAGGATGATAGTTTTGGCAGAAGCATTGTGGAGAGAAAAGCAAATTCATTCTGAGTGTGTCTATTCCAGTGAGAGCAGAGCGCTGCCTCTGCTGAAACAGCAGTGGTCCTAATGTAATTGATCTGCCACCAGGTGAATGGCGCTATACTGAAGATTCAGTGTTGGTCTGTGCTGCTGTCCAATGAGCGTTCAGCAGCAGTTACAGCTGGATCACTCCCAGTGAGTGGAAGCCCATGTTGCTGAGCCCATTTATAATCTCCATCCCTGCTGCTAGAACGATTTTTCATAAGCCTGTTGGCCATTACCTTGTGCTCTGAGCTCTGTTGGTCTCTAGAGGTGTTAGTTACCAGGGTGTATCTTTGATTGGAGCTGTAATGCTGCAGTTGTTTACTTCAGGTAAAGCCAACTTGTCATGTAGTATTATCTGCAGCCCAGGCCTCCATTTTTCTTTTGTGTGTGTGTGTGTGTGTTGCGGTTTATTAGTCCATTCTGTTTAGCTATAAAGAAAATACCTGAGGCTGGGTAATTTATAAAGAGGTTTATTTTGTTTACAGTTCTACAGACTATACATGTAGAAGCAGGGAGCTAGCATGTGTTTCTTGTGAGGGCTTCAGAGAGCTTTCAAATGAGGATAAAGGCCAAGAGAAGGAACGAACAGAGACCAAAGAGAAGGGGCCCAGCTCCTTTAAAGAGCCAGCTCTGGGGAGGGGAACGAATAAAGTGAGAGCTTATTATCCATGGGAGGCATCAAGCCATTTGAGGGGATCCACCCCAAGACAAAAACACTTTCCCCAACCCCCCTACGACATTGGGGATCAAATTTCAACCAGAGATTTGGAGGGGCCAAAGGCCCAAACTTTATTAGGGATTTTCTGGTGAAACTGAAAAACCTGCTGACAAATTCTCAGAGTTGTAACACTCCTCACTTTCTCTTTTCTAATGAGCTGGTCATAGAAAACTCCCCTGAAGGCGGTAGGTGTGGGTTTCCAGACAGGAGGCTATGTGGCAGAAATATGTGTCACGAGTGTCTGTGCCCATCAAGTTGCTCATGCAACTTCCCTGCGTTTTCAGGACATGCTCAAGTTAGATCTTGTATATGCTGCTTTCATCTTATTATGGAGTGCTGCTGGGCACACCCAACTTTTTTGGCTAGTAGGTCATAAAGGCCATGCATGATACATGCTCAGGTCACACAGTAAGTTAGTGGCCCAGATTTAATGGTTCAGCTTCTACTAAGGTTCAGCAGCAAGTGAAAATTGTTTTTTAATAGGAGTGTACTAGTAGTTTCCTACTGAAGATTCTATAGCTTTGCTCCCAAATCCTGATGGTTTGTGCTATAATTCACCTATAAGGAACATGTAACATGCAGTTTAAGTGGCACTGTGGTTTTCATGGCAGCCTGGACCTGTGGAAAAGCCTTCTTCTGCCCCAGGAGCTTTTCAGGTTGCTCAGTGAATGGATTGTAGTGGTGCCCGAAATGAGTTATATGGTACTTTCAAAATCTCAAGAGGTCCAGTGGTACTCTGTTAATGGTAGATGCCAAACATAGCAACTTGTAATTCATTTTGGAAGGGCACACCGCAGACCACTAACCCCTAGAAATCTCACTGAATTTTTGTCGGATGTATTTCTCACCTGCTGGCCCACAACTGTCCCACTCTTGTGTCTAGCATCTTCCCTATTTTCTGCTAACTGAATTAAAGTAGCACAATAGCATCAAAAATGATGGATGATTGTGAAATGGGAGGTGATCAAGGTCCTGACGTGCAGCTGTGCAGGTGATGCAGCCCTGGGTTACGACAGGGGATGTGTATTGCTGATTCTGTCACTTCCTCCAAGGTTCCAGTTTCTGTTAATGGAGAATCCTGCAAGGGAAGCTGGAACCCTTCAACATGCACCTGGCTCTGGATTTCAAGAGCTGAAGCCGGATATCCAGTAGGAGGTGGAGGTGCCGCTGGCTGCGCTGCGGCTTCCCACCGGTAGGTAAGTGAGCAAATATCAGGCCGTGTACTGACCTGTGTGCGAGGAATATGGTCAGCCTGTCACTTCTGTCTTCCTGCTCAAAACGTTCCCTGTGGATTATGCTGAGTAAGAATCTTCAGGGAGAGAATTCTGGGAAATGTAGTTCCATTGTTGCTAAGTTGCTAAGTTGAAACAAGTCAAACTCATTACATCAGGAGAGCTTTGATTCCACATGTAGACATAACAAAACCTCCCCTGATTTTCCAAAACAATGAAAATGTCCGCTGTTGAAAAGAAAAAAAAGTGTCTGCAAAGAACACAGAGGTTAAACAAAAATTTCTAGTATGGCGGGCTGGTGAAGTTTGAAAAACAGTACAGTTACGGGGTGAAAGCCAAGAAGAGCAGGAGAAAACAATGGGAGACAGAAGAATAAAAGAAAAGGGAAAAGCAGATAAACTCTGAGCCAGGGATGAGAGGCAGAGGGCCCTGCTCAGCAGAAGTAGGCAGCAGGGAATGGCAAGCCACACCTGTCAAGAGCAGCAGCCACAAAAAACTGGAAAACGTAGCTTCTCTTTCTGGTTGAAGAAACTTACATATGAAACCCCCATTCTTGCACATTAAAACAGGCAGAGGTCAGGGAGCAATTGGCTCCCAAAGAACGGCATTCAGGATCATTGTCAAACAGATGGCATTAGTTAACAGCAAATCTAAACCTCAGGAGAAATGTATAACATGGTTCCTCAATTATTCCAGCTTCAACATTTTGTCTAATTTTGTCTAATTTTAATCTATTTGTATGTTTATAATAATAATAGCATTAATTTAACCTATTATTATAAAAAGTTAGGACATAATTATATATGCAACACTATAAATGATATTTAAAATGCCAAGTGGAATGGCTTTCACTCAATTAGGGGGTCTAATTTTAAGCTAAACTCTCTCAGAAACAAGTGGATTTGCATATCATGCAACCAACTTAGTGTATCAGCTTCCAGAAGTCCAAAGAACTCACAAAACCATTTAAAAATTACGTGATTTAGGCTCAGCGCCTGTGGCTCAGTGGGCTAAGGCGCCAGCCACGTACACCTGAGCTGGCGGGTTCGAATCCAGCCCGGGCCCGCCAATCAACAATGACGGCTGCAACCAAAAAATGGCCAGGCGTTGTGGCGGGCTCCTGTAGTCCCAGCTACTTGGGAGGCGGAGTCAGGAGACTCGCTTGAGCCCAGGAATTGGTTGCTGTGAGCTGTGATGCCACAGCACTCAATCCAGGCTGACAGCTTGAGGCTCTGTCTCAAAAAAAAAAAAATTACGTGATTTAGAGGTATAAGCCTTACCAACTTTAATTTGTTAGAAATGGGATACTTTAAAGATGGTTATAAAGTCTGAATCTTTTAATTCAGATAACTTTTCTACAAGAAATAGCAGCAACATTGCAAACCCCTTTGTAGAAAATTATCACTTATTTTCCTCAGATTTTGGATTCAGTCAAGGCTCAGAGAAGCATGATTTTTGTGTGTGTGTGTGTGGTTTTTGACTGGGGCTGGGTTTGAACCCACCTCCTCCAGCATATGGGGCCGGCACCTTACTCCTTTGAGCCACAGGCACCGCCCAGAATGATTGTTAATTAGAGAAGCGTGGGTCATCTAAATTAGCATTCTGATCCTAGTCACCCATGAGTTGTGGGATTTGGGGGAAGCTTCTTATCTTAATCCTGCTTTCTTTTTCTGTTAAATAAAGAACCCTAATAGCTATTTTATATGATGGTTATGAAATATATATCTTACCTATAGATATGCAATAAATGTTAGATGATATAATTAATTAGCAGAAGATAATTGAGAAAAATCTATGAAATCACATTGAATTAAACCAGGTATGATGGTTCATACCTGTAATCCCAGCTATTCAAGAAGCTAAGGTAGGAGGATCACTTGAACCCAAGAGTTTGAGGCTTTAAACTCTGACACACTCCAGCTTGGGCAACAGAGAGTCCCATCTCTAAAATCAATCAATCAATCAATCACAGTGAATTAATATTAATAATGGGAATTTTTATTCTAGCATATAATTCTCATATTCAAGAAAATATTTGAAGTCATTTTTCTCCTTCGGCTTTCTAGTGATTTAAAAATATTTTTCATTTTTGCTAGCCTGAACAAAAGTGAGACCCTGTCTCTACTGAAAATAGAAAAACTATCCAGGCACCGGGGCACGCCTCTGTAGTCCCAGCTATTCGGGAGACTGAGGCAAGAGGATTGCTTGAGCCCAAGAGTTTGAAGTTACCTTGAGCTGTGACACCATGGCACTCTACTCAGGATACCAGAGTGAGACATTCTGTCCAAAAAAAAGTCATTTTTAATTTGAGCCCTGTTTAACTTATTAAAATGTGCTTGCTGGTATAGACATTTTGAAGTCATTTTCCCTATTTTATTAGTAATCAACAATGTTGGCCATTATTTTAAAGTGAAAAAGACTATAAACATAATTTTAAAACAAATTAAAGTCCTAATTATTTAAAATACCTGAGGTACATAATATCTATTGCAATTACTAACCATACACCATAAGCTTGGGAAGATGCTCAAACAGTCTTTGGAGTTAGAGGGAGAATTAAAGAAAGTAAAAAGAGAGGGGCTGAGAATAAACCTTGATATGAAGAATTTTATTTATTTTTTTATAAGTCATTGACAACTGATCTCATTAATGCTGCCTTTGTTATTAATTCTTATCAGAGGTCACTGTGATCATATAAATTATGAGCTTCTGAAAATTATTAAGCACCATGTAAATAAGTTCAAATTTATACCATTTTCAAAAGACCATAGTTACTCAACATTTGAAAATGTGTCTTAAAAATCTTACCTCTGCAGTATTCCCTGAAATCAAGTCTCCTTCTGATTTCTAAGTAGGTGTATATTGGCATTCAAGGGTATATTTCTAGCAATTAACAAATTCATAAAAATATTTAAATGACAGATTGTGTTCTGCGGGATGCTCCAGCTTCTTGACATTGAACTAGAGACGTGTGTATAATTCTGATCAAATATAATTTATCATGACCTTGTTTGTGACATTTAATTGTTTTGAAAAAATGGTAACTTTCTGTGCCCTTATTTCTACATAAATATAGTGACTGCCACAGATCTGTGGAATTTATGAAAAAGTTACCTAACTGATGTGTTCATAGGGCCCTTGCCAGAATCACTAATATTTATTCTTACTTCAAGGGCACCTGGGAGAGTTTGAGCAGCTTAATCCTAGGCCAGAGCTTGTCACAGATTCCTTCCTTGCAAGAGAGGGAGAGAAGAAACTTTCTATAAATTCTCGTTACCCATGACAACATAGGTTTTCTGTATTTATTTTTTGTTTCTTGTTTTTGGAGTTCATAACTTTATGCTGAGAGAACTAAGTAGCCATGAGAAACCAGTATCAAGGGGATGACACAATACATTTCCATGAGATAAGGTTATTGGGGTAGATTACAAATGAGGGTGTAGCTCACAGCAAGCCAAAGGGTCTCGAGGTCAAAAAAATGATTAACTTAGGGTTGGCTTAAATAGACATGTCCACAAACAGCCCAGTATTTAACTGGACTTCCTTACATGTACAATAAACCTGTCATTTGGTAAAGTGGGTTATTCTATTATTCTGGATAGCAGACTTCTTTCTGTGTTCTCACACAAGCCATTAGGAAGTTTTTATTTTAAAAAGTCATAGTTCCAAAATAACGTAGTATGCTGAAGGTAATTTAGTTTATTATTGAAGATCTGGGATTATTATTGTTTTCATAGGAGAATTATCTTGCTTTTTTAATAGAGGAGAACCTTACTCTATTGTGATAGGTGAGTTGTTTTTTTTTAAGGCCGCTTCAATCAACCCTTTTTTTTTTGATGTCAGAATATTAGGGGGCACACACGTTTTGCTTGCATACGTTGTTTTGTACAGTTTGGGTCAAAGTTATAAGTGTGCCCTTCACCCAGAGAGTGAGCACTGAACCCAGTAGGTGTGAATTTACTCTTCCAGTCCTTTCTTCCTGCCTCCCCCCAGCCTGATTTTCATTGAGATTTACTTCCATATGTGCACTGAAGTGCTGATGGATTAGTTCCAAGGACATGTGTTTGCTTCACCATTCTTGTGACGTTTTACTAAGAAGTACGGTTTCCAGTTCCATTCAGGTTGTCATTGTTTTTATGGCTGAGTAGTACTCCGTGGTATCACTATACTACATTTTATTAATCCATTCAAGCATTGGTGGACACTTAGGTTATTTCACATTTTTGCGATTATGAATTGTGCTGCTATCAACATTTGAGAACAAACATCCTTTTAATAAAATGACCCTTGTCTTTGCTGTATATACCCTACTATTTTGATCAAATAGTAGGGCTACTTCAAATTCTTTGAGGTATCTCCAGATGATTTTCCATAGAGGATGTACAGTCCCATCACCAGTGTATTATAGTTCCTTTTTCTCTACATTCATGCCAGCATCTTTTGTTTTCGCACTTATTTTTTTTTATAGGTAAAATGGATTTTATTTATTTGTACTTAGTGCAAACTGCTACTGATACACGATGCAGCCAAATAACACATCTTTTCTACGAAATAGTAGAACAATGAACAAATCAGGGGTTGTAGTAAAACAGAGCAAAAAGGGTCCGAGGAAATCTATGAAGTGCATTCTAGCTAACATGTCATCTGACCAGTTGAGGATTTTAATAAGGAAATCCTTCTATTCCTCAAAATAAATGTAGGCCTCTTTGCCCACTTCCCTGGCAGTGGAGTCTCCCCCACTTTTTGGCACTTATTAATATGAGCTTTTCTCATTGGAGTTAGGTGATATCTCAGTGTTGTTTTGCATTTCCCTGATAATTAAAGACCTTGAGCATTAAAAAGTGGGCAAAATACATGAACAGAAACTTTTCAACGGAAGATAGTCTGATGGTCAACAAACACATGAAAGGTGTGGTTCAGAAGGAAAGGTGTGGGTTATTGCAAGGGGGAAGAAATGACAGAGGTGGGCCAGTGCAATGGCTGGGGAGGCGGTCAGGAGCCTAGGAGATGATCCCAATTGCATTTTGCAGTTCCGTGGGAAATGTCTACTTGATTGATCTCGTTCTGTTATTTTCCTTTATTAAAAGGTCCATGAAAGATGTTTAAGTCTACAATTTTCAAAGCAGTGAAAAACAGAATTTTATATGCAAAATCTCATATAAAACTATCTCATAATCCTCAGAACTACAGGATGAGCTGTAACGTATCATTATACCTTTGAAGTTGAAAATAGGCCAGAGAAGAAATTATTTTGCCCGAGGTCATGTAGCTAATAAGGGGCAATCACAGGATTCAAATCCAGATCTAGCTGACGATGAAGTCAACATTCTTCTCGCTCCACCACACTGCAAAGGCAAAGCGGTTTTCTCCCAAGCCTTTTGCTTTGCTTGCATAACACCTTCGTTGCAGTCTCCATCCTTCTGTTTTCTGTTACGACCACGTCATTAATTACCAAGTTTTTCATATCATTTTTTATCTGCGTCTTCACTCACATTGGGCTGTGTGTGCGTGTTTGTTGTTTTGGTTTGTTCCTTTAGGACAGAGAATGTTACATTTTCAATACCACATTCTTTATTTTTGCAGTTACACATCTCCACAGTGTTTGTGTATTTTGGAATACTTGGATTATCTTTAAAAGAATATGTACAAAAGTTTAGTAAAAATGATCACATTTGGGGAGGGGGGCTGAGTGGCAGTGTGAGAAAGAGATCTACTTTTTTTTTTTTTTTTGAGACAGAGCCTCAAGCTGTCACCCTGGATAGAGTGCTGTGGCATTACAGCTCACAGCAACCTCCAATTTCTGGGCTCAAGCGAGTCTCCTGCCTCCGCCTCCCAAGTAGCTGGGACTGCAGGTGCCTGCCACAACGCCCGGCCATTTTTTGGTTGCAGCCGTCATTGTTGCTTGGCGGGCCTGGGCTGGATTTGAACCCGCCAGCTCAGGTGTACGTGGCTGGTGCCTTAGCCCGTTGAGCCACAGGCGCCGAGCCGAGATCTACTTTTTTTATATAACCTTTTCCTCATGGTGAATAATGTACTATATTATCAATTGAAAATTTAAAATATTTTTGTATTGTAAACATTTGGAATATATCTGCTAAAGACAATTAGAAACTAGTTATATTTTTACAAATTCACAGGTTCGCTGTGATAATAGATTTCACTAGGTCTAAAGTAATCTGAATTATTTCAGTGTTTGGAGTTTGCATAACAAAAGAGGGCACATTCAGCAATAACTGTAGCATAGTATTTTAGAATTAGAAGACGAATAGTAGATTATTTAGTAGCTGTAAGTGGCAAAGCTAAGGAAAAAAAACATGTCTTTCGACTCTGTTATATATAGTTTCTTAGATGCTGTAGAAGGGTTGGTGAGGTTAATTCCTAGCAAAATGGTCCCTAGAAAAATTACTCTTATAATATCCTCTGAATATCAAATATCTTTCCTTGGCCACATTTTCAAGAAAGGCATTTAAATGGAGGATTTGTATCAAGAAAATAATTTGCTTTATTTTATGAAGGTTCTGATTTTGGGAATGTTTTATATAACTGTTATGACACTTTGGAAGAAAATACTATTTACTAGCAAAAGATTTTTATGTGATTATTATTGCTAGGCAGTTAAATGTGTTAAATTCCACTATTGGCTTTCCACTATTGTGTTATGTCACATTCTGCTAGCTACACTTCCATTCTTTTGCTGTGAACAACTTTGAAAACATAATGAATATTCAACAGGCATTGCTGTTGAACATCACCAATGGATGGTGATGTTCATGGGAGACAAAGGTATAAAACAGCAATGCCTGTTGAATATTTGTTATGTTTTCAAAGTTTTTCACAGCAAAAGGATCAGCAAATGAAAATGACTTAGCTGGATGAAAATCCAATGTATTTGTTCTACCTGCTTTTCTGGTCATTTAAAAGGTATCCTAAGTAAATTTCTTTTATTTGGCATGAAATTTAAAAGCATTAAATATGTATAATAAAATGTGGGTGGCACCTGTGGCTCAGTGGGTAGGGCACAGGCCCCATATACCAAGGGTGGTGGGTTCGAACCTTGTCCTGGCCAAAATGAAACAAAAAATAGTTGGGCGTTGTGGTGGGCGCCTGTAGTCCCAGCTACTTGGGAGCCTGAGGCAAGAGAATCGCCTAAGCCCAGGAGTTGGAGGTTGCTGTGAGCTGTGATGCCACAGCACTCTACTGAGGGTGATAAAATGAGACTCTGTCTCTAAAAAAAATAAAAAATAAAAAAATAATAATAAAATGTTTGCAATCTTATCTTCATGTGTTAGTAGTATTTTACGGGGGTTCTCCAGCTACTTTCCCCTGTGGTCATTTTCTTTTTTCTTTTCTTTTTTTTTTTTTGAATCAAAGCCTCAAGCTGTCACCCTGGATAGAAGCTGTGGCATCTCAGCTCACAGCAGCCTCCAACTTCTGGGCTCAAGCAATTCTCCTGCTTCTGCCTCCCAAGTAGCTGGGACTACAGGCACCTGCCATAACACCTGGCTATTTTTTGGTTGCAGTCATCATTGTTGTTTGGCAGGCCTGTGGTCGTTTTCAATGAGTGAATCATCTCCATTATAATAAGAGGAAAAAATCTATAAGCAAGAAAATTATTTATAGATTCTGCTAAATAGACTGATTCACTGATATGGAGAAGAAAAATGGATGTGTGCAGTGATTTTCATATTTGTAGGTGCTATATTTGTAGACATATAAGCAGCACTAGGTGGCTTTTTCCCCAATTCTCCACTTTAAAAATTATGTACTTCTTTTCTATGCTGAAGAAAACTCATCTTTGCCCTTGGCTTTCCACTGTTGTGAGTTTACTCACCTGCTAGCTACACTTCCGAATGCGAGGATTTTAGCAAGGATATCATCGAACAATTGTCACCTGTCTAAAGCTGTTTTCTATGTAACTCAAGTTACTGACTTTTGAAACTCAGAGAAAAAGAGATTTCAGAAGAAATGAACAACTTTGTATATTTGCTACTATATTTCAGGAATAGGTTTTAATTTAGTCCAACTTATACCTGATTCTTTGACTTTTAGATTAGGTCAGATATAGCATATTTAGAAAAGACTGTTATATTATCTTATCTTATAAAATAACCTATTGAAAATTCCCTAAGAACAAAATAATAGGTCTTAAATCAAGTCCTGTGCAGAATTTAGGTACAAATAAATGATGCTTTTTTTTTTTTTGGCTGAGGCTGTGTTTGAACCCTCCACCTCTGGCACATGGGGCTGGCGCCCTACTCCTTTGAGCCACAGGCGCCACCCAGAATTTAGGTACAACTAATTGAATTATTTTAGCCATCAGCATTTTCTTTTAACCCATTGGCACTTTCAACTGACTTTGCCAATTAAAAAAAATAAAGTCTGTGTTTAGAATATGGAAATTTAGCACATATGTCGTCTATTAAATAACCATTAATTAATGTACAAAAGAAAAACACAGAATTTGTAGTAAAGTTGTGACAACCCTCATTGTTTTTCTCAGCCTAAGTTTTCATACTTGTGACTGTACTCATTAGTTGAATATTCTCATTAGCCTGGCATGTTATTACGCTATCCTCAGAGGTACCTCGGGGTGGGTGTTCAGCGGATGATGTAACTTCTCAAAGAAAATCAGGGCTCGTGGATGCAAATAGCAACTTTATTTTAGAAAGTTTACTTTTTACAAGAAGTTTTTTAAAAGGATAACTGTACTTTCTTCACCTGGGTCCTAGCATGCCACTTTAATCCTTTTCAAGCCATAAATGTGTTTGAAGAATTAACTAAGCCATGAATCTTTTGTGTTATGGGTTCAAGTTTTATTGGAAATATTTTCTTCTGTAATTTAAAATTTTTTTAATGGTACTTATAATAATTTTAGCAATTAAAGAATCTTACTTGGTGTTTGGCAACAAGTTTTCTAAAATTCAGCAATGGACTAATTATTATACACTTTTTAAAAATTTAATTTTTATTAAAAATTTTTTTAATAAATGTATTTAATTTTTTTTAAAATTTCATATTAATATGAGGGTCCATATGATTAAGTTACATTATTTACATTTGTTAGGTAAAATCTAAGTTGAAGTTGTGACTTTCACCCAGGAAGTGTGCCATTGTTCTGTACATTGTACCCGTTAGGTGGGGACTTACTAAACCCCCACACCCCTTCTTGAATTTAATTGAGTTTTTCTTTCATGTGAGTGCATTGTTTTTAATCTACAAGTTTCAAATTAGTACTGAATACTTGCAATGCTTGTTTTTCCATTCTTATGATATTTTACTGAGAAAATGTCCTCTAAATCCATCCAAATCATAACAAAAGATACAAAATTGCCCTCTTTGTATCACTAATAGTATTCCATGGTATATGTACACCACAGTTTATTAATTATTCACGTATTGAAGGGCCACTTGGGTTGTTTCCACATCTTAGCAATTGTGAATTGGGCTGCTATAAGCATTTGAGTGTAAATGTCCTTAGGATAAAATGACATTTTTTTCTTTTGGGTAGATACCTAGTAATGGGATTGCAGGATCAAATGGAAGGCATACTTTTAGTTTTTTGAGGACTCTCCATACTGCTTTTCATAAGGGCTGTACTAGTTTGCAGTCCCACCAAGAATGCTAGAGAGTTCCCTTCTCTCTGCACCCGTGGGCCATAGTGATGTAGGCCATTCTCTTGGGGTTAAGTGATATCTTCAAGAGGTTTTGATTTGTGTTTCTCTAACAATTAGTAGTACATATTTTAGACTGAACTTGTGTCATCAAATCTAAATTATCTGATAATTAGGAAATGAATATTTAGATTTCAAATTGTGTAAAATTTGGTTTATTTCTCTACTTTTAAAAGTAGAACAAGAGTCTTCATTAATGTTAAAAAGAGTCTTCATTAAAATAAAATACAAACATACCGATATACACATACATTTGTGTTCTAGCCATGATTTAATAAGCACCTATCCAGTTGCAGGAACTGTACTTCCTGTTGGTGATCCAATTATAAATAAAAACTGGGTTGGCTGTCAGGGGACCGCAGAACCTAAGTGAGGGAGAGGCTTTTGTTAACTCCATGGTAACAACCTTTCAACAGAGTTAAGAACAATGTGCTATAGGAACACGTGTGAAGTGGACAAAGAGGGTGGCAATGATCTCACAAGGGTCAAAGTCTGAACAAAAATATCCAAAAGAGCAATCTAGGCTGGAAGGACATCAAGAGGGAGGCAGAGACACTAGACTACAAGGGAATTTCCAATGTTCCAAGATGGTGAGGGTGTAAGGGAAGAAGGTAGGTGATTTAACCAACCCACCTGTGTCCATTAACAGATTAAAGCCTCAGAAAAACTCAGCCCTAAATAAGCCTGTTAATATTGATATTATTTAACTTCCTGTTTTCTTTTTTTAACTATTATTGGGGATTCATTGAGGGTACAAAGAAGCAGGTTACACAGGTTGCATTTGTTAGGTATATTCCCTCTTAGAATTGTGTCCCGCCCCCAAGAGGTGTGTCACGCCGCACAGCCCCCACCGTCCTGCCTCCTTCCCTCTCCCCACTCCGTAACCTGCCATTGTCTAAATTTTGTGTGACTTTGGAACCCTTTTCTCCTAGTCTCATCTCTTCTCTGCAGCTTACTTCAGGAAATTCTATTTTATAAAGACAACTTTTTATTAATGGGGAGTGCGAATAAACTAAAGAGAAATTGGAGGCCAGGGGCCCAGACGGAGAGATATAGATGAGCTATGATTCCATTAATAACAGATAATGTCTATTTTGAAATTAATATTTATGTTGACATTATGGATTTTTTTTTTTTTTTTTTGAGACAGAGCCTCAAGCTGTCACCCTGGATAGAGTGCTGTGACATCACAGCTCACAGCCACCTCCAGTTCCTGGGCTCGAGCGAGTCTCCTGCCTCTGCCTCCCTAGTAGCTGGGAGTACAGATGCCCGCCACAACGCCCGGCCATTTTTTGGTTGCAGCCGTCAATGTTGTTTGGCGGGTCCGGGGGCTGGATTCGAACCCGCCAGCTCAGGTGTACATGGCTGGCGCCTTAGCCCGCTGAGCCACACGTTATGGAATTTTTGATGCCTTGTTTTAAAGATTTGTGCAGGCAAATTTTCATTTTTATTTTTTCCATTGATATTGAACAAGAAGGATATAGTTCATAACAAAGCATTATATGTTTGAAAATTGATAAGAGCATTCTTACGTGTTCTTGCCAGAAAAGATTAAGTATGTGAAGTGATAAAATGTTAATTAGCTTAATTCGGCCATTCCATAATGTGCATCTATTTCAAAATAACATGCCGTGTGTGGTAAATAGATTTAATTTGTATCTGTCAATACAAAATAAAGAACTGCCTGCAAAAAATAAAAAATAAATGGCACCAGGAAATTCAATGTCTGTGAAACTTTTCCTTAGAGTATAAGACTGTGTCACAAAATGTTTTCCAAAAGGTACATACCGGTTTTCTTCACTAATGCTCAGTTTGAAAAAACTATGCTATTTTTTTTTTTTAAATCCTGGCAAAATACAGCCATTTTATTTATATTTACTGCTGTCCGTTTTTTACACAGTTTAACTGTGACTAACGAACGAATTCCATTTGCCGTCTGTGGCTGGAAATTCTAGTGTTTGGAAGCTGGAATTAGCTGGGAGTGGCCATTCAAATGTGTCATAGAGGAGATGATAACCTCACTGTTTCCTCTTAAAATCTGGCCCATACAAAATGCCAAAAAGGATATAAAATGTCCAAATGCAATCTGATTTTGTAACAGTTTCTAAAATTGAAAAAAGGATGGCATATTGCAAAATTTATACAAACCATCTCATTCTCAGATGAAACATTTGTAGTAAATACTAAGAACACTGTAACACTCAGGCTTTAATTTATAAGAATTTGACAGAAATTCTGGGGTAATGTACTGTTAGTATTCAGAGAAATCTCTTTTCCTTCAGCTTACAGAAATATTTTCCCTTATTTCTGAAAACTCTGAATTTGCAGGTGACTTCAATACTAGATCCAAGTTCCTCTCCAAAACACAGAAAGTATTTTTATGTGGAACACTAACACTAAAAATAGGAAAGCTTTTTTTGGTTTATAACTACAGAAAATTATAACATTTAGAGAGAAAAGAGTAAGTTAAATTACTATGTTAGCTAAAATCTTACTTTGCTTCTATAAATATGTTTTGACTTTTTTTTTTTTTTTTTTGTCATTCAAGCTACTGGGAAGCTAAAACAAAATCAGGACCCACTTTATTCATTCTGAGGCATCACTGCCACACCGGTTAGAAATGCTATTATTAATTCAGTGAGCTGACCAAGATGACAAATCAGACAGTTGCTTGAAGTTAATCTTGGCATGACCATTTTAGGAAAAAAAAATTTTTTCTAATGAGAAAAGAATTATTCACAGTCTTACTTGAATTGTCTATTTGTAGTGGTAATTTCTCCAATATTTGCGTTCACCTTTTGAATTTTATTTTCCCATCATTCCATAAGTCACCAACACCTCTTTTGACTGGCTTATCCTTTCCTCAGAAACATCATTGCCTTTCATCTAGATGCTCTTGTGTATTTTCCTTTCAAGTCTTTCCAGTTTTCCTGCACTGACTTTGAACCTGTTAGTTTATATCTTTGCAGATAAAACCTTGGAGAAACTGGATTCTATTCCCTTTGAAGAATTAATTGAGCTCTCCATGCTTCAGTTTATTCTCTGTAAACTGTGGATAATAAAGATAATGGACGTGCTCATCCTCTGCCCATGCGCCCTCTTCAGGGCCTGTGCTCTGCACCCCCTTCAAAATTATGCTCCTTTTCATGTGCTCCATTCTGGGAGGTGTCCACCCAGCCACTTACCTCCCTACCTCAATAGACGCCTCTCGTCTGAGAAAACCAATTTTAAAAAACTGATCTCACTTCATTCTGAAGGCCAGAAATTACAAAAGAGCAGTTGTGATGGTGCTACAGGCAATGTTATTATTATTATTATTATTATTATTATTATTATTATTATTATATTAATAATAAAAGTCAAAAGCTTACAAGAGAGAATTTCAGATGAAATTAGATAACTTAAAAACCTAAGAGATGGTGCATATTAAGCCTGTGAATAAGTTTAACAAGATTTTCCTCTCCCTACATATTTTTCTAGGACAAGAAAGACTGGACAATCCGGTAGGGGAGGGATGGAAAGCATAAGGGAAGGAGAAAGAGGGGAAAAGTCAGGGGATGAGGGGAGGAGGCAAACATGGAGACCCCAGGGCAAAGGAAGAGTGACTGATACATAACAAAAGAAACAACTTTGCCTTAGGCTTATTATTACTTTTTTTTTTCAAAGGATTATCTGATTGATGAGATAGGCTGAAATGGCAATGTCTTCAATCAGTGAAGTAATACCCAAGAATAATGACAGTTATTAATAAGTCTACTCCCAAATTCAGGGGCTGTCTGAGGACTTCATAGATATACAACAAGAGGTCAGCCTTGGTGGCTCATACCTGTAATCCCAGAACTTTGGGAACCAAGGCAGGAAGATTGCTTGAGGTTAGGAGTTCAAAACCAGCTGGGAAACATACAAAGACTCTGTTTCTCCAAAAAGTGAAAAATAAATCATCTAGGCATGGTAGGGAATACCTATAGTTCCAGCTACTTCAGAGGCTGAGACAGGAGGATATCCTGAGCCCAGAAGTTCAAAGCTGTAGTGAACTAAGATCATGCCGCCACGCTCCAGCCTGAGTAAGAGCAAGAAAAAAAAAAAAAGAGAGAGAGAGAGAGAGAGAGATTGTAAAAAAAGAAAAGCATGTCATTAATTGCCACTTGCTATTGCAAAGAAAATTTCCCTTTTTGTACTTACATAGTGAGGAGAATTTAGCTTTAAGGGATGAGATTTTACCAAACAAAATGAACAACCTTCTTAGGGATTTCTGAATAATCAAAGTGAAGAGAATAAACACAGATATTTTAAAATATAAATGTGATAGAAAACTAAACTTTCAAAGGTCTCAGGAGCTGGGCTCATCTGGAAGTAGAAAAAGATTGGGCAATAAAGGGTCTTTTTTTTCTTTTTTCTTTTGGCATATTAATTTACAACAGCTAATTTTTCCCCCATATCTTATTATATAGGAGTCTCAGTTTGAAACGATAGAAAATTCAATTCAAATTAAGTTAAACACACACACAAAAATTTATTAGATGGATCCTCATAAAGCTCAGAGAATTCAGGAAAAGAGGCAGGAAACAGGGTGACTTGGGGGATTCGGGGATGAGAAGTGGAGCTTCGGTGCCCCCAGGATCTCTCCCCTCCTTCATCTCTGCTTACTTTGTCTGGTGTTACTGGTAAATTGTATCCTCTAAAAAGAAGTTGAAGTTCTAATCTCCAGCACTTACAAGTGTGGTCTCATTTGGAAAGATGGTTTCAGCAGATACTCAAGTTAAATTGATGAGTGGGTTTTCTAGGGCTGCCATAACAAAGTACCACAGATGCGAAGGCTCAAACAATGGAGGTCTGTTTCCTCACAGTTGTAGGAGCTGGAGGCCCAAGACGAAGGTGTGAGTAGTGTTGACGTCTTGTTGGCGAGTCGGTAGCCATCTTCTTCCTGTCTTCACATGGTCTCCCTCTGTGGTCATGTGTGCCCTAATCTCCTCTTCTATGGGCACCAGATCATATTGAATAAGTGCTCAATACGACTGCATGTTAATTACCCTTTTGAAAGATCCTATTTCTCATTATAGTTACAGCCTGAAGTAGTAGGGTTAGAACTTCAACATATAAATTTGGGGAGGACACAGTTCAGCAGTACCAGTCTGAGGTGATTAAGATGGTTCCTAACCTGATGATGTCCTTATGAAAACACAGACAGACAGACAGACTTGCACAGACATGAGGCAACGTGAAGCAACAAGCCAGGGATCCGAGAAGCCAGGAGAGAGGCGTGGGACAGTTTCTCCCTCCTGGCCCTCAGCAAAGGCCCATCCTGCCAAAGACACCTTGATTTCTGACTTTCTGGTCTTCAAAGCTGGGAGACAGCGTCTCTCCTGTGTAAGCCACCCAGTCTGTGCACCCTGCTATGGCAGCCACACAGCACAAACGCATCTGGCTTTATGTCCACTGGTCCCACAGGCTTTCTCCAGGTTGTGCCAGCACGAGCCTTGGCTCCTCTCTGGTCTTTGACACCGCGTCCTCTCTGCCTTCACAACGGACCC
>CAUYRH010057942.1:0-22289 GCA_963574655.1 Perodicticus potto
ACAGCAACCTCCAATTCCTGGGCTCAAGCGAGTCTCTTGCCTCCGCCTCCCAAGTAGCTGGGACTACAGGCACCCGCCACAACGCCCGGCCATTTTTTGGTTGCAGCCGTCATTGTTGTTTGGCAGGCCCAGGCTGGATTCGAACCCACCAGCTCAGGTGTACATGGCTGGCGCCTTAGCCCGTTGAGCCACAGGTGCCGAGCCTTTAATTTTATTTTTTAGACACAGGGTCTCTGTCACTCAGACTGGACTTCAGTGCTGTGACCATAGTTCACTGTAGCCTCAGACTCCTGGACTTGAACAATCCTCCTTTTTCAGCCTCCTGAGTAGCTGGGATTATAAACATGTGCCAGCATGCTCGGCTGATTTTTAAAAAAAATATGTAGAGGCAGGGCCCTGGGTTGTTGCCCAGGCCAGTCCCAAACTCCAGGTCTCAAGTGCTCCTCCTGCCCTGGCTTTCCAAAGTCCTGGGATTATAGGCATAAGCCACTTTACCTGACCTCTTCCTTTTTTCTTACAGAGAAATAGTTTAATGAAAGCTAAATATTCATAAAGTAAGGTAATTTTCTTAAGTAGAAAGTAATAGTTTATTTTAAAGACTGCTTAAAGTAATGTGGATTTTGCCACTAACACAGGATATAATTAACCATTGGGCAATAACGTCAACAGTAAATGTTGTTCTGTCATTATGCCACCAATGTAGTATCTTTGAAAAGAAAAGGGTCATATGACAAAAGAAATTTTTGTCATAACCTTAAACCACTCAATTCCTTTCCAATTAAAGTCAACAACTAACTGCTGAGTGCCCACCATTGGCCTGTCCATTTGCCAGAAACCACTGCTAGATGTTGTGTGACACACAACAGTGTTTAAGATGTTGCTGCTCCTGTCATGGAATTTTAGGCTAATCGCATCCGTAGGGGTGGTTGGTGGAGGAATGAGGTGAGGAGGTAGAAGCGTATGCAGTTAACTGTAATGTCAGGTAAACTAAAGTGAGTGCTAGATAGACACACTGGTCAGACACAGGAAAGAGCAATTAATTCCGACTAAGAGGCTTTGGGATAACTTTGGGAATAATCTTGGACTGGACTGTACAAGTGTTTGAGACATGAGGTGGGCTTTTCAGGTTGAAAGTACAGCATAATCAAAGGCATGGAGGCATAAAAGTGCACGTTGTGATTGGAGAACACTGAACGCTGAATTTATGAATCTCCACGCATGGAGTTCAGGACTCGAGGAACGTTGAGCTGAGTAATAACAAAGATAGGCTGAGTCCAGACGGGTAGATGTCTTATAACGAAGTTCGGGTGTTTTATTGTTTGCTAACAATGGAGAGGCATAGACAGGGAGTGACATGGTTTCATCTGAATTTTTAGAAAATTAACGTTGACAATGTAATAACATTTATGGAGTGCTTGGTGTGTACAGGCAGAGTTCTATACTTGCACCATAACTCCTTTAACTCTCACTCCAGTCCTATATATAGCTGTCATCATTCTTCTCCTTTACATTGAGCCACATGGAGTTTAAGCAATTTGAAAGTAGTCATTCAGCTAGGAAGGGACGGACAGAGCTGTGTTTTCACCCAGGCATGATGGCTTCAGAGTACATACTCCTAACCGCAAAGCTGTCTTTTAATCCAGACTATGCATAGAACACAGCGACTTAAAGGAAATAAATGAAAGCGTAGAAGAACGTTAGTGGAAATAAAACTGAGGGAATACTTATGAAAAGCACCATAGGTAAAGAAGGGACAGATCTGGATAATTAATTAGACTTTGCTAGTGAAAGAAAGAGAGGAAATGAAAATGACTTGAAGGTTCCAAAATAGAGGAAGGGAGTGACTGCCAAATAACAAAAATAGGGAATGCAGGAGGTACATGTTGGGAGGGCTGGTAATACGTTTACTTGTTAATATGCTAAGTTTGAGGTGCCTGTGGTTTATCTCTATGGATATATGAAGCAGATATTTAGAAACAGAAGTCTGATCCCTGGGAGAGGTATCAAGGCTGGACAAGGATCATAGACGTTAACATAGTCGTTCGGCTGAAATGCATCAAGTACCTGCCCTTCCTCATTCTGTGTTGGAGACAACAGTGGTGAACAAGAAGACATGGTCTCTCTCTTTGTGGAGCTCGCCAAGGGAAAAAGACATTAAGTCCTATGACACATGATTATGAATTCTGTGTAGAAAAAGTCAATGGTAGATTTAAGCATTAGAATAAGAATCTGACTTTAATTGCGGGGATTAGAAAAGCTTTTTCTGAAGACGTTTAAGTTAAGCAGCAGCCTGAAGAGTAAGGAGTTAGCTGAGGTGAGGATGCTGATGTATAGTCCAGGCAGAGGGAACAGCATATGTGGAAATGCTGAGATTAGAGAAAGCGTGCCAGTATTCATTGAACTAAAGAAGATGAAAGTGGCTGAAGTGTAGAAAAAGAAGGGAGATAAGCTTTGAGATAAAATTATAAAGGCTGTCAGAGTCCAAATCATACAAGGCTTATTAAGCTATGCTAAAGATTTTAGAATTTATCTTAAAAGAGAAAGTTTATAGATGAATTTTAAGCAGAGAAGTGACGTGGTAAGATTTGGATTTTATTATGGCCACTATAGGATGGATAATAGGGGTCAAAAAGTATATATTGTAGATCTCTTTAAGTTGACCACCCAAAGCTCTGTAACCAACTGGTCAACATATGAAGGTGGTCAACATAAGGAACTAAGCCTACTGTACTGATTCGTACATGTGGCACTTACCTAGTCTATGAAAATTTGGTCAAAATAAGGAGGTGGACAATGTAGGGAGGTGGTAGATCAGGGAGGGTCAACTGTAGTTTGGTTAGGAGATTCTACCAGTGATACCAGAGAGTGGTGGTAGGATTAGTTTCTCCTGGTTGGGGTGGGGAGAAGAAAAGCCAGAGGTAGAGTTGAAAGATTTAGTGATGAATCACAGACGGGAAGTGAGAGAGAACGAGACATGAAAAATGCCTTCCATGATTCTCATAAGAACAACTGAATGGACGATTTCCAATCCCAACTAAGCAGATAGAGATGCCATTGTCTCAGACTGGGAGAATTTAACATACTTAGAGTTCAGATTTTGAATATATAAATTGAAGATACCTATTGTAGTTCCAATTGGTGACAATATATATGTAGTTTATCAGGTTTCTGAAGCTCAACCTATAGGGTGTGGGCAGTAATGGAGCTATACATTTAGAAATATACATGCATATGTACAGAGATATAGCACCCAGAAGGTGTGCTTGTCATGACGAGATGAAGAGTGAGAGAGACAGCTGGACTTGTTGGACATCAACATTTACAGAAGGTAGAAAGCAAGATGATACTAGCCAAAGGAGATTTAGAATTATCTAGAAGAACATGAGGTAAATAAACACGAGAGTCTGACGTCATGGAAGATAAGCAATGTGAAACCAGCATTTTACATAACTCTTGTAAGTCAAGAAGTATGACTGGAGGATAATAATACCCATACATCAGCTTACCATGGGTGACCCTAATGAAATTAATTTTGTTATGATGGGGCTTGAAGTCAGATTGAACTGCCTTGAAAGTGAATGGGAGGGAGCTAAGATGTGGAGAAGACACGCAAATGGACCCTTTCCAGAAGCTTGACTGCAAAGGAGAGAAGAGAATTAAAGCAGATGTGGGGAAAAGGGAAGATTTTATTACTGTCGTATTTGGTTTTACATACAAGAACTGTCAAATATATCAATGCCTAGGGAAAGAATTCAGTAGAAAGGGAGAGGTTAAATAGGAAAAGAAATGAAAAATTGATAATAACAAAGTCCTGCAGAAGGCTGAAGCTGATGACATCTGGAATAAAGTTGGAGGAACTGCCTTTGTTTTTGCAGGGAGGATACAACTTGCATTATAAAAGAAGTGAAATAGTGAGAACAGAGCAGACACGGGTGGGTTTAGAGATTTGATGGTGGGAAGATGAAGGCTTTCCCTCCTGATACCTTTTTTCCTCTGAGAATTATGAGGCAAGGTCATACACTGAAGTGATGAGATAGAAATGCAAACCTTTGAGAGTAAATGAGCTGGTCTAAGTCAAGAATGTATTGTAAAAGGAAAAATGTTCTGAGATCAGAAACTTTAAAGAACACCCACATTTAAAGAGGCAGGTGAGGAAGGGAAATGTGAATAGAAGAATAACAATGGGTGGACACAGGGGCGGAAGGGAGAGCAAAAAGCCCAGGTTGTACCAGAAAAGGGAAAAAGGAGTGTCAGTGTCAGAGGACCTGACAAAAGCAATTGGGAGGGCAGTGGGTAGTATTTTTTTAAGTTTGTGTTATGTGACAAGAACTATGCTAAGTGTTTCACATGCATTAGTTCATAGCAAAGTCTATGAAAAATGCAATATTATCTGTAGACAGATTAAGTAACTTGCCTATGCTCAAATAGAAAAGAGTGATACAGTCAAGTTTATAATATAGAAATGAAAGACCCTGAAGCCCACGAACCAGATATTGTCTCAAAAGGCTGATTAACAGGCCTTTGCTCTGAGCAGGCAATGGCTAAGCATTTTATTTATGTAAGGGTTTAGATTGCTATGGGAAATGGGGGAGATGATCAATTCAAGATAAATAAAAAAGGACCTTAACAGCATTGGCACTTAGCTAAAGTAGAAGAATATCCTCCAAAAGCATAGGACAATGTTTACAAACCCGTATATTTATAGAGTATTTATTCTTTAAATATAAAATAGAAAGATGGGATGGGGGTAATTTACAATTAAATTAACATGTTCTCTGCTCTTTAGGAATTTAAAAACTAAGGCTTATGCCAGACAGATAAAGAACCATTGGACAGATATTAAAAATAAATGCATAAATACAATATTGATTCTAAGTAAATGCAAAGAGACTGCTGAACAAACTGGACATTTTAGGAGTTGGTTGCTTAGTCAGGATCAAGAATACCTGCCCTAAAGTTGGGCTACTTGATGGAACTCCTGAAGCAACATGAACTTTTTGCCATATTTCCCTCTGGCCCTCTTGGGAAAGGGTTATTATCCTCCAAGGGGTTTGACTTCCAACCAAGGCAAGACTTAAATGAGAATAGATGGTATTGCTGAACCCTTATAGAGAAGGCCAGGGCAGGGTTTTGTCAACGTGAGGATGGAATATTGCTGGCACTCAGGACTGGTCTTACAAACAGTCTCATTTGCTGTTCCAGATGGAAATACAACACCTTTACACACTAATGGCCCATGAAAGTAAAATATGAAGAATATTTATCACTATACCTGTTTATACCTACTTATTTATCTACTTATCTTCTACCTACTTATTTTTTTTATCTCTTAAAACTTAGATAGAAAATAAAAACCCTTTATAAATATATTGGAAATGCCTTATAGTTTGTATTATGTGACAAGAACGATATTAGAAAATGATCACCATGTTTAAGTAGATAGATCATGTTCCCAGAATTGGTTGATTTGGTTTAAGGGTTGTACTCTGTGGAAAGAGTCTGGGACAATCACTCTGCTAGTTTGGCATCCATATGACAATTTCTCTGTAACAGGGAAGAAAAAAAATGCCTTGTAGTGCTGTTTAGAGAAGCATCTTATTTGCTAATCATTGTGAAATAAAAGCATCTAGTCAACAGTAACTCAAGGAAAATAAGATTTTTTGCCACATTTTGAGTAATGAATGCTTTTTGTAGTCAAGCACTTTAAATACTCTTACTCTCCTTAAAATGAGATCAAGGGATTAAGAGAAAGTGGAGATACTGTGTGTCTTTGTGGGATAAACACAGGGTTTTGTGCAGGGCAATGATCTCTTCTCTTCTCATTCAGAAGACTTGTCCATTTCTAGCCCCTTTGAGACAAAAGGAGTTTCTAGAAATCTATGCATTATATAAAACCCACAATGTAATGTGCTGTGAGCTCAGGTGAGGGTGGATGTGCCTACACAGGAGTCTTTACAGGAGCAGGGGAATTCTGGTCCTCCACGAAGACAGCTACCGTCAAGTCAGTAAAGGCTTCCCCTACTGCATGGAAATTTCTCTTCCCGTGACCCTTTGTTCTGTTGCTAAGATTTTTCTGACTTGAAGGCTGTGGTTTCTGATGGGTGGGAATGGCTGGAAATGACTGGAAAAGGAACACTGGCTGATTTTCCTGTCCCTTCAAAATGTGCTTTAGAGTCTGGACATGTCAGGCCACTGCCACATCCATCTGGCTGGTGTAGCATTCCTGACAGGCAAAATTACTGTCTTGGAGTTTGCCTTCACCAGGGCTTCTGTTTGAACTCTCTGAGAGCTGACATCCTCATAGAATATGAAATCCACCATGCTGGCTGTCAGCAAGCTGGCAGCTCACTTGGTGTGCATATTACCTGCCGTACTTCCATAGTTTAGACTCCTGTCTGATGATTTATCCCCGAAACTAGCCTTGCCAATTGATGGGGAATGAGCTTTCTGCATGGAAATTAGTGTGTGATTCTAGCTTACCTGGGTGTGTATCTCATATTCCTCAGTGTCCCTTACGAGAAAGGCCTAATGGGCTACCTACTAGCAACACACAAGTTTATTCATCTTTCAGCTAAACCAAAGGTCCAGAACAAAATAGATCTTTTGACTCTACTGTGTGAACTGGCAACACTGTGGAGAGCAGCGGATCGATAACTATTTATAAATAGATTTATCAGATTCATTTATCATCTTGAGTGTGTCAGTGTGCATGCCTGTTGCATGTTTATGGAAGTGTGCCTAACTAGTTTAGCATGAAATGTTTAAATATATAGTATTTAAGAAAAGCGCAAATGACCTCAATGAAAATTCACTTGTAATTGACAAATTCATAGCCAACTGGAAAACAGGTAGAGGCTAGCTAGTTACATACATATATACCTACATACCTACATAAAAAGAACTTGGCATTGAATTGAAACATGACTACATTGGAAATTTTTTGGAGTCTATTGAGAATCCTGCTGCTACAAACAAGATTTTGCTGTTCCCCTTCCCTCTGACACGACATCAGTTTCTCTCTTCTCTCTTCTTCCTCCTCTCTCCCTTTCCTGGCTTTCCACAACACTTACTCCAGCCCCTAGGATTCTGCTGAGTGGCAGCACTGGCAGCAGGGAGCAGATTAGCAGCAATATTTGAGAGACAGACTCGGCTGCTTCCCTTCATCACTTTGCTCTCACTTCTAACTTCACCCCTTCTCCCACCACCTGAAAGGCAATCAAAGATTAGTGAAAGAGAAAAATATGTCAATGTTCTTTCTTTCTTTTTTTTTTAAAGTTTTTTTTGGTCTTACACCTTGATCAAATGCCCTAGTAGGTTATGTTTACTTAAGGTTTTTTCTTTCTTTTTTTTTTTTTTAAACTTTTGATTACAAACATACAACATAGACCCTACCATTGCTGGCTATAGTCACTCCCAGCAAATATCTAGCATGAACATGACTATAGTTTATGGATAATTTTTTATTTTAATAACCCTTTGCACTCCTAGGAGGAGATTTGGTATACTCGCATTACTTTTCAAGGAAAGCTAAGGGGAAAATCAATGTTTCTCTCATGTGCTCTATAGCTAAAGGGACAGAACCAATTTTTAAATTTTTATTCCTGTTGTAACCCGAGTTTATTTATCTAGTATTTTGTCTATTTCTGGTTGTGCCTGTAACTATAGACATTTTTTGTTAAAACCTATCAGTTAAACAGCTTTGCACAAACTCTAAGCTGCTCAGAACCTTGGTGTTTTCATCTGTAAAATGGGTATAACAATACCATCTCATAGGTTAAGTGTGGTGATTAAGTGCCATCTATATTTTTGTTTGTCTACCATAATATCTGGTACATAAGAAGTGTTCAGCCTATATTACTCTCATAAAATTGAGTTATTTGTATAAGTTCTAATGAATTAGCTTATTGATTAGCTTATTACTAACAGAATAAAGTGTTATTACTATTATGTAAATTTATGCACATAATAACCTCTGCTAGGGGCCTTAACCTAAGTTTTATATTGATGGGAATAATAAGCAATTTGTAGATAAATAGTGCTTTACAGATACCAAGATATATAATTTCCATTATCCCACTTTTCTTTCCAATGACCTCAATATTTTCAAAGATGAGATTACTGAAACTCCTAGGGCTCAAAAAACAAACTCGAGATTATACATGGATCATGTGATTAAAGAAGGACTGGAACTCAGGTCTTTACAATCACTGCCTAGTGATTTTAATTGAGAGCAGAGTAGGTAGGAAGGAGAAATATTTACAGCAATCAAATCAGATAGATACGTCTTTTCCAGCTTTAACAACAATCATATTCTATTTGGTATACTGAAACTCAACTCTTTTGAACTGAGACAGTCTTCAAATAAGGGGAAAAATGGTTTGTTAGGGATAGGTAACAGGTACAGGTTCACAGTTCTACTACAGAAGAGGAGGCAAGTATGGGAAAGCCAATGATCATCTAGCACAAACCCATGATGGCAGGAACTTGGGGTTAGGGACTCTTGTAGGTCAGAAGCTTGTGCTGAAACTAGGAGCTTATGACCTAAAGTGAACTCTCCTTTATTAAGATGGTAAAAATCATACCCACGAGCGCCATGACAGTTAACAATCTTCATAGTGACCCCTGGAGCTTACCCTAGAAGGGTAAAAATAGGGAGGACCCTCATTTCTAAGAAAATCTCCACCTCTTTCTGAGAAAACCAAAGGCATCACCATTTATCATTTTGTTAGCTATCAGCATAAAAGTAGAGATGAGTTGAAACCTTAGAGGCTTCTCAAAATTTTGCTTTGTACTTCTACTTTGCCATAAAGACTGCTGCTGTGAATTGCCTGTGTATGTCTGTGTTTGACCCATCATCGACTTGGCATGAGAACCCATTCTAAGGGATAGGCAACTCAAATCAGAACCTCATAGATATACAGTGTGACTTTTCATTTCATCTCACAGTTTAGTTCATATTCAACTGTCTACTTCAATTGGCAGCATTTTCCTTGGTGATTTTTAGCCTTATACAGTACACATCCTCTCCACCCTGCCCTCAATCATTTTTCAAGAAGCAGGAAGGTGATACAAATTTAGGTAATGAAACATTATTTTTCAACTGACTGACTCGTTTGGTGAGAGCAATACATTTACATGCCAACATATGGTTGGCTTATATGAATCTTCTACTAAAATTAGGGGGATTTCTCACTGTTTTCACATAATCTCAAGCATTATGAAATTTAAGTTTTCCTGTTCCTTAGAGACACAAACGAACCTCTACCAAGCATTCTGTTAGCACTACCCCTTGGTTAGAGTTCATAATAGAGAGAAGAAAATGGGGGACAGAAAAAGGGAGAGTATGGAATCCGTTTTACAGTTGATGGATAATGTATACCATGTATGCATATATTCTTCTTTTGACAGAAAGAAGCTCCATTTTGAACGATTCTAGGAATTAAGTTTGGTCCATTTCGTAAGACTAATAAAATAGTTGCAAATTATTGTTATACTCATTGTCAATTCTGAACTTTCTCAGTTAGAAATGTCTTAGGAAGACATTTATTCATTGTGACTTATCCCAGGAAGACATTTAAATGTTTATTATGATTCATAGCTTTTGAAAAGAAAAGAATATCATCATTTTGTAAGAGTGTAATCTATGACAGTGGGAGAGAAAAAAGCTAGTGTGTAATGCATTGTCAACTTGCAACAATGCTCAAATTAATCTTCCTATTTGGCCTGGCATGAATCATATTTTTAGTAAAGATCACCTGACCTAGGGTAGAAATTTCAATACTCTGGCCTAATACTTTGGCTGAAAATGAACTCTTTCTACAATAAGCCACATGCTTGGTTGTTCTCACATCAAAAATTATTTTGAAGCATTCATGTAAAATCTTTTTAGAAAATGATCTTTAAAAGAAAGCGTGTGGGTTGTTTGCTTTTACCGAAAAACAAAGAAAAGGCACAGTTAACATGAATATCAACTCGAAAAATTTGATTCTTAGAACAGTGTGAATGCCGTAAGACCAGGTATAAAATTTCATCAAGCATCAGTCCCTTCACACCACTCGCTTTACCACAGCCCTCTGGAGTGTTGTAAGTCTTCTCTCATTTTTTATTTTTTTATTGGGAACTACATCAGGAATTACACTAGGAATTATGTCAGTCTTGCAGGAATTTTCAGGAAGCCACAAGTCCATGATCCTGCAACTTTTGGCTGTTGACAAGAAGTTGCTTGGAGCAGTGGTGTCATTAACAAGCCACCTTTCCGGCACCCTGTCTGCCCTGGAAACTATCCCCGGCTCTGTCCCCTCCATCTGTCTCTGTGGAGAGCGGGGCGGGCACAGCAGCGGGCTCTGACCATGAGTTTCAGTTGCTGCTGAGTTACTCATCAAACATCCCGTGCTGTGTGGACTCCTTGCTCTCAGTAGCGCAGGCTGCAGGCGGCCAGTCCGTGAGTCTGACAGAAGTGTACTTACCTTCTTTTATAATGAAGGCTCTTTAGGCAGGAATTCTGATGGCTCAGGAATCCAGATATTTTTATGTGTGCACCCAGAGAGATCCATTTGGTGCTGTGGGTGTCTCTCCTGAGATTTCTTACAACCTTCTAGGGGGTGGGGTCCCTTGATTTGATGCCAGTAGGACTTTGTTCTCTTCACAGTATCCTCTGAAGACTACGAGCCTGGATTTTTCTTCGAGCTTTTCAAAGCCTCTGAGGACTCATAAATTCAGTGCTTCTGGATTAAAGTATAGGATATGTATGTGCCTACTGTTCTGCTCCCCTCTGCTGGTTAACCTCTTGCTGGTTATCAAGGTGTGTGCAAATAACTTATCACCCACTATCTTTTTCTTGTTTTTAGACTGATACTGGAACTGTCACTCTGCTTCAAAATGGTAGGCTCTGAGTTACTTCTGAAAAGCATCGCTTTCATGTTTACTTTTTATTTTTATTATTTTGTAGTCCCATGATGCTGTTCTGGGTAGGGGTGGGGAATGGTAAAAGGGAGGTTTCTTTCCCACAGTGTTAGTTGTCACAGGTTCCCCAGGTAGCCCTTCTGTAATATAGGGAATTCTCAATGATTGGCCACAGAACAGGATCACAGACCCTGGACGTTATTCTTCCTTGTAACTCAGTGAAGAAGAGAACGTACGAGTTAGAGAAAGGGAGGCGTTACGGTGTGGCGTGCAAGAGCCAGGCATGGAGTTTGGCTGGGAAACCCTGAGTCCAGATCCAGACCGCATGGCTTTGTGGAAGCTGAATTACCTACATCTTAGTTTTCTTCTCTCTAACGCCTAGGTTTCTCTGGAGTGTGGCAGTGAGAAGCGTAGGTACAAAGCAAGGCGGATGGTAAACACTCGAATGTTAGGTTATGCGACCGTTGGGACGAAGGGCAGAACGCTCTTCTAAAAGCGAAAGAGAAAACTGAATAATCCTTTGCAATTTTATCGTATCAATATTTTGTGTTTTATCGCACCCCACAGTTATTAACTCACAATTGGAAAAACTGAAGGAAACATACGCATTTCCATTTTGGAATTATGTTCAGGAGCTCTCCAGTAGGATTTCCTCGAGAATTCAGAACTTTGGGGCTTCCTGCTGCATCTCTATTTATAAGACTGTATTTTTTCACTCTTATAGAATTATATACCCAGAGGGTGCTCAGTAAAAATTATGGCAAACATCAACCCCTTGTTGCACATAGGAGTGAATTTAAAGATCCATCTCACCCAACTTTTAGTGTTTTTCAAAGCACTCAGTTTGTTTGTTGGGGACAGGACGGGGCGTAAGCCATGCTGCTTGTAAGCTGCTATGTCTCGTTGTCCTGGTTTTAAACTACACTACCATGGCTGTCGAAGTGAATCCACTCTTGAGATAAAAATTCGTTTATTTTTTAAAATTATTATGGGTACAAAATAATTTAATTGCATACTTTTATAGGGAACATGTACGTTTTGATACAGGCATACAATGTGATTAATCAAATCAGGGTGATTAGGGTATCCAACGTTACAGGCATTTATCGTTTCATTTTGTTAGGAACATCCCACTTCTGTTCTTTTAGTCTTTTAAATTCTACCCTACCTTATTTTTGATTATAGTTACTTTTTTAACTATAAAATATTGTTTATTCTATCTAACTATCTCATTGTATTTTTGCAACCCTTCGCCATCCCCATTTATCCCCCTCTCCCTACGATCCTTCCCAGCCTCTGCTAACCGTGTTTCTGCTCTCTGTCTGGAGATTAAATTTGATAACCTGTAGAAACTAACTAATTTTACAGAACCAGAGGGATAGTGAGCTTCAGATCAACCACCACATGGAATCGACTCATCACATACACTGTCAAAATGTAGTAAAAATACTTCCTACTATTGGAATGTTGATGCTCTTAGAACACAAAATAACATGTAAGTGAGTACGAGTAAGACGGGGTGGATTGTGTCAATGTTATCGTCAGGATTGTGACACTATGCTGTAGTTTTGTAAATGTTCCCATTGGGGTAACTGGGAGCATAAAGAGAAGTATGACTTCTTACGCATGCCTGTGAATGTGAATTTACACTGATCTCGATAACTTTTTAAATTAAAAATTAAAATGTAAAAGGGAAATATCTGAATGATTTGTATTTATTAGCATCTTTCCCTTTAATTCCTCATTATTTTGTATAGCATCTAAATGAAATGCCTGATCAGTGGTGTTTTCTACAGTCCAACCCTGGAGTTGGTCTGTGGTCTTTTAATTTTATAGGAAAAGGACATGAAGTGGCGGAACTACTATAGTTTATTCTTTCTTTCATAGGAACACAGAAAATTGGGACAATCCTTACTTTTGGACTTAAAAAGAATTGGTCAAAGGATAGACTCCATAAAAAAATTTGCGTATAAAGCAGCCCAGAAATATCTTGAAAGGAAGAGCATCTTCCACTGATCTATTTTTAAAATAGAATGATATATTGTGACAAAATCTAAAATATGAGAGCAGCTTCCATCTTTCAATTCTGAGATGTATATAACCATTAGCAACAGCAGCATATACTCCTGCTGAGAGCTCAAAAATAGTTATTTTCTGATTATCCTTTCTGATACTTTATATCCTATGGTGCAGCATGTAATGCCTTTGTTTATTTTATGGGTTAGACTTTTTAATATTCTTGCTAAAATAATTCAGTAAGGATTTATAGTTCTTCTGATAACAATAATTTTAATCCACTCATGTGGGCATAAATAATTGTTATCTACACTTGACCATCCAAAATGACTCTACATACTGAAGGTGGCACACTTGAGTGTTAGCATGGCAGGAGTCGGTGACAATACATCTTTGTCTTTTAGACCTCAATAGAGCCATGCTGATTTTAGCCATAGGAAGGACTGTGGAAGGGGCGGAAACCATGACTTTCCAGCTGTGTTTCTGTAACTCAGATATCTACAGCTGAGATAACTAATCCTTTTGGCTTTTCTTTGCTGTAACAAAAACAATAACAGTACGTAACATACAAAACCAGGACTGAACGTGGTGGGGTGTTACGTACATTTGCTTTTATCTGTGTTAAGGAAAAAAGAAGGGAGAAAAAAGCAGGTATATTTTGGTCACTTAGCAATTGTTTACAGATCCACTCCCCATTATCTCTTGTCCCAAAATAGACTTTTGAGATCAGTGCAGATGGCACATTTTACATTTGCAATATTTCTAAGGGCCTTTACAGTCTTTAAAATTCTGAAAACTGCATTCTGAAACTATTGAGCATCCATGCCGGTTAACTTAGGTTGTTAAATAATGAGTTAGCGAAAGAGACCCGGGACACGCGTCTCTTTCTCTGACTGTAACTCAGTACCTTGTGGATGTGCGTGCACGGCCCTTTAAACTAATGGCATTCAGAGTCTTCGCCTCGTTCCGCAATCTGCATGTTGGTGCTTTCATCATCCGTTCTCAGATTTAGTTTGAAATCTCCCAAAGTGTAGCATATGCAAGTCTTTTTGAAAGGTAGCTGCCCAGTCAGCCATGCTTGACTTCAAGGAAGTTTTGTGCAAACTAATTATAGGGCATTTATGATAATCCCCAAACTCTCAGGTAAGTAGGAAACTCTGCAGAACTATGTGGTTATACTCACAGCTTGTTTACAAATGTGCTCTTTCTTTTGGCAATTTGTTTAAGGTTCTCACTGTACACTTTCAAGGCACGTGAGTATGCATTTGCTGCTCATTATGCGCTGCAGTTCTGGGGCAAAGCTGGGTACAAAGAGACTGTAAAGGACAAACCTGACCATTCATCTGTACACATGTACTGTGCTGGCTGCTGCGAGTTGTAGAAAGAGGCTCTGCGGATTCTCCAATCAGAAGAAATAATGAGCTTAAAGCAACATTTCCTCTGAAAACAGTCGGCAGTGAGATAATGATGGATATGTTACAAATTCCAGAGGTATCAGCCGAGAAAGACGAACGATGCCTATAAAGAAAGGAAGGCTAAAATCTACCCCCTTTCTTTTGGGGGCACGTCCATAAGATGCTGTTCAGAGTGGTGAGAACTTGGGCTGAGGTATAGTGTGTCGTAATGGCACCATGTTACAAAACAAATTTTGGTAGGAGGTCAATAAGAAAGAAATTAGACCTGGGAAGAGCTGCAAAGTGGAAGTTGGAGTTCTGCCCTGACGTTTCCGTTTTCCTATGTGCTCTCTTGCTGAAGTTACTTAACGATTAGCAACCTGGTCCTCTTTTGCACAATGAACATGGGCTGGTAAACTTAAGACAGTGTTTACGGACATCAATACCATTGATTAAAAAGTAAAAGTTCTGTCAAACAGTAGTTTGATCTTCATGACAGCAAACAGCCTGTTTGATGTTTTTATTGAATCAATTGATTTTTTTTTCATGGAATTGATTGGTTGTTTTACTGACATGTGGACACTTCCTAAATCAACATGTGCCTCTATAGTAATGTTTGTAAAACACTCTGAATTCATAGATGTCTCTAGAATTTCAGGCAAACAGAACCTTGTGAAACCCAAATTGTATCAGAATAAATGGCATCAATGCTGATAGGAAAGGTTTTGAATTTTAGAATCCCAGCAAGTTCATGTTACAGACTGATAAAAGGTCTGTTTTGTTCTTATCTTTTCAAGTACATACTTTAAATGTTGACTGAGTTGTTAGATAATACTCTACCAATAAAGAGAAGTTGATTTGCTACAGATTTTTAAAGATAAAAGGAAAAGAAACAGATTTCTGCCCCCCACTCCACCCACGCCATCTCATCTTTATTCCTAAGCTTATGCCTTACCCAAGTTTTCTTATCCGCATGGGGAATTATCAAATCATCTCTTCTTTCCTATCAAAATTTCTTAAATGTTCACAATGTAAGTCATGTCAAGCTTCATTTTTTTTCTCTAACAAATTTAAATTTACCGATGTGCTTTTGTTTCAGCACCAGAGTTTAGGCACAAAGAGGAAGTCTGCCCTATTCTGTGTACGGAAATGATGGCCGAGTACACTGGCCATTTACTCTGCACATGGTGGAAGGTGAAGACTGTCACAGAGTTCTTACCTGTCCTGGTTTCAGTGCAGAGTATTAAATACAGTATCTCAGAGAAGCAAGACTGTCAGCATGTGTCTCTCCCCCAGGGCCGCGGAGGGATCTGTTTGCTGGGTGGACTGTGATGTACCTTAGAAAGGTCAGTTCCTAACAGCTCTGACCCATCAACTTTCAACACACCCTGGGGTTGCTCAGTATTCCAAACTCACTTAAAAATGAAATTCTGTCTATTTGGTATGTCCCTTCCCTCTGAAGTTAATCAAAGTGTGCCTCTGGATTTTCTCCCATCTCATTCATTCATTCATTCATGGATTTACCACACTTGAAGATCCACGTCAAGACATCTCATTCAGGGCAGAAACTTTGCCTTCTACTTGGTTGATCCACATAAGTTTTCTGATTTCCTGTCACTCTCTAACTGTCAAATATCTCTATACTTGCATCCTTCTTACCACCTGGGGGAAAAAAAGCTATATTTTTAGCTGTTCGTTTTTTTTTTTTTCTTTTATGCTTCAGAGAAATCATGTATTCTCATGACTTTAATTCTGAGCAGCAAAGACGGATGGGAAGAGCTTCATTGTCAGGTAGATATCTATTCTAATTCTTTATGATTTTTTTCATTTATGAGCTATATGATCTTGGATAAATTTCTCAATTTCTTATAACTTCAGTCTCTTTATTTCCAAGTCAGAAGAATAACACCTGATGCATAGGACAAGATTAGGTGAGCATGCACAGTGCATAATGGTATTCAATAGATATTAGTTACTTTAGCTTTCCTCAATAATATCTTGAATTTACTCCACGTTTTGATCATATTTTCTCTTGGATGGCTACTTCTACCGGGGGCTTCCACTGCCACCTCCTTTGCTCAAATTAAAGGCTAAAGTCTTTACAGCCTTCACAATGGCCAGTGATAGCTGCCTCGGTTCATGTGAGGAGATCAGGACTGCTGCTTCACAAGGGGTCCTGGACACCACTTTCTGAGGGATCTCAGCACCTGTCCTGGTGACATCTGTCCTGACTCTACTCTGGCCTGCCTTCATGTTTCCTCCCCCTGCTCTTGCTTGGCCAGTTAGCTTGTTTCTAACTTCTACCGTTAACTCTCTTCTGGGCCCAGCAGAGGCCATGGGTCCATTTTTGCTTCTTTCTTCACTTCAAACTTGCTTCATAATTTCCTATAAGGGCTGACATCCAAGTCCATAGTTATCCAGGTCTCCAAGGTTGCTTGCCTAAACAGCTCTCTGTTGCCCTCACCTGACACAAGTCCACAATTATTAAAGCTACTTCACGGGAACCTGCTTCCAAGATTCACCTCTTCAGGGTATGGCAAACACCTTACTTCCAGGCTCTCAAGCTAGAAGGAACATTGAAATAACATTGCCTCTTTTCTTTGAATCCTATAATCCATTGTTGTTTTAGCTTTACAGCATTTCATAAATCCACCTTTTATTATTTATGCCAATAGGATAGCAATGCTATTAATAACAATAACAACAATAATAATAGCAATGATAGCTCACATTTATTGAGAACCTATTTTGCGCCAGGTATTGTGGCAAGACTTTACAAGCCTCTTGTATTATAGAAGAGAAAAGCGAAACTTTCGGAGGTTAAATAACTTGCTTAAGGTCATTGTAAGGCTGGGGCTGGGGATATAAACCCAGAATTATTATCTTCCAAGCCTACAATTTTTTCGTTATTCTATATTCTTTGAAATGACTGTTCCTATGATGAAAGCATTTATGTGTTATTCATAAATATAGAGCATCTCATAAGTCACCCTCAAAGTTACCATACATAGATAAAATGTGAAATTGTAGCTAAACGTACCTCTACTTAGAAAATATTCATTACTACAATTTGCAAAATATTTGCTAAATATTCTCTACATGCTGGCCACCTCTTTGTAAAATTTTGTAATGAATGTTTTATACATAAAGGTCTGTTTAGTTGTAATTTCCCATTTTCCCTGTGTATGGTGATTTCGGGGCAAGTTTTGGGACACAATTTCTCAAGATGCATATTTTTTTGTAACCACAGATAACATGAAATTACACCAAAGAAGTAATTTCAGAATTATAAATATATTCTAAGTAAATTGCTAGTCTAAGAAAAAGATGTACCCAGTGTTAGCCAGAAATAAGAATAGTCTACATGCTGAGAAAAGGGAGGAGAGGAAATAATGGGAGAGTATGGAGAAAGGAAATGAGTGAACATTTGTTACCTCTGATGGCAACTTATTTCATAAGTGGAGACATTCTCCACCTTGGAAGAGTCAAAAGACAGTGTCCTTGGAAAGAGTCAAAGTAGAAACAGAGGTAACGGTGCCAGGCTGTAGTCTGCCAATGGAGAGCCTCAGTGGTCTGGCTTAGGCAGACCCAGAACCTCTTGAAAGACTTTCCATTAGCAGTTAACCCTTGACCACGTTCACTGTAGTGTCAGAACAGTTTGTGCAGAAATTCGACCACTCTTCGTGGAGGAATCTGAATACTGAGTTCTCTTTCTAGTTCTAGTTCTAAACAGCTGTTTGATCTTGGACGAATCTCCCAAACTTTCTGGTTCTCAGCATAGTTATCTGGAAATCTCGGTGAGTCCGGCTGGCTGGGCTCTGAGGCTCCTTCCTGCCTTAGCACTCTGGTATTCTCTAGGCTCAAAACACAGTGGTGACTTACAGCTGAGGTCTGTAGCTTTCTACCCACCTTTGTTACAAATTTACTAACATTAGATACAGATGTCATGGGTTGCTCTGGTTAATAGGATTGTGGAGAAAATTTTAAATCTTGACAAGAGTCTCTGGGTGGTGGATAAGCCCGCGATATCAGAGGTCATACGCCTTCGTGAGGTATCAGAATATGTTAGTGCTTTGTCTTGCCACCAAGGTCCCTTTCTAATTCTGGAGTCCAGTCCTCTTCTGCCCTTTGGTGCATCCATTTTTTTGCAGCTGCTGCATGTGACTTCAGTTAATATGTGCATGGGTCTGTGCAATTGAACATATGAAAGCACAATTACAACTGAAGAAGGGATAATTTGGTCAGTATTTTACTAGCTCAAAATCTAAAGAATGATCACCTTCGGCTAGACTAGTAGACCCGAATTGCCCTTTTTATTGCTTCACTAAAACACACCACTTTGCCCAGTTCATCTATTGACTTTCTCATCTCAAGCACAAATTCTTACCTGGGTAGAAGTTAAAGGTCCACAACGCACTAATTGTAAAAGCAAAAGTGCCAATTCGACGGAATTCCAAAACCATGGGAAATGTCTGGGAACTTCACAACTTTTGTGTAAATTAAATCTGAAATGACTTTTTTTAAAAAGAGGCTTTGGGTATTCCTTTGAGGAACTCTTTCTGTTATAAGAGTGTGTTTATCTGTGGGAAATGAAAGAACTTAGCACCAGTTACAGAAAAGAGGGAAAAACATTGAAGCTGGTTTTTTTGCAAAAGCCAGCTGCTAGGATTTAGTTTAAATCACCCCCACCTAAAATATCACCCCCTGGATTCTAGAAAATACATCATTTGTATAAGTAATCTACCTTTCTTTTCCTTCCACTAACTCTGCTTTGCAGAGAGCGAGAAAGAGTTAAAACACGAGAGGAATTTTTAGAGGAAGCCTCATGACTAGCAATCAGTGCTAATAAGATTCCTTTCCTCTTGCAAGATTCAGAGAGAGCCCTCGATCCATGCCAAGCACATTCAAAGGCAAGGGACTAAGAGCTCCCCTCACAGGTTCATTATCATTCTCAGGTTATCCCAAGCCAAGTGAATCAGGAAAGCAAATGAATTAGTGAGAATTAAGGAGCCTCTGTGGTCTGAACCCACTCCAAATCTCAGCTAAGATGAAAGGTAGACGCTGATGTCTTATGTCCCAGGGTTCTCGGGATTGGAGCCCCAGTGCCCAGCTCTTCCTCTGGAGCCTTGCAGAAATGTGCAGGCAGTTAATGTTGCCTAACATCTCCTGACCGTGGGTTCAGCCATGTGGGAAAAGTTTTATGAGTTTGCAAAACCAAACCCCCTTTCGCTCACAATTAATTACAGAAGGCTTGCTATATCACCTACCTGTCAATGAGTCCAGCATGGGCACTTTTATTCTTATTTCGGTCACTTACTAATAATCAAAGATACCAGGGTAATGCTTTATTATATGATGATATCAGGTGGGATTTTTGAAGAACAAATCTATAAAATATTTGAAGGGGCTAAATGTTAAGCTTCTTTGGAAGCGCTGCCCTGAGCTTAGAAGCAGGATTTGAATGTGAGCTAGAGTCCTTGGAATTATAGACGTTTTTGTTGTTGTTTTTATTGGTGTTTCAAAAGCTCCTGGCAAACAGGGGTAGGGAGAGAAAGGAGGGGCTTGCTTGTGTACTTGCCATAGAGATACAGTAATCCTGGGAGCATCTGTGGGATTTAAACAAAATGTGTAGTAAAGGTTTGGGAGTAGCAGTTTGTTTTCATTAAATACTTGTTACTGCTAATTATATTTGATCACTATAAAGAATACAGTTTAATTAAAGAAACACAGCGGTTAGGAAAATATTTGATTTCCGAAGGAGAACAATTTATCTTTGCATTACTAAGCAGGGAAGAAAGTAATTGTGACTGCATGTTTTTTCAGTATGTTACTAGTTTTTATAGAGAGATTTTATTCCATTCAGTGGGGGAAAAAGTCTTATTCCTGTTCCTACGGTTACAACAAAGTTCTAATTTCATATAATATCATTTACATGCATGTTTTAGTTTATTTAACACAAGTAATCATTGAAAAATTGAAACAACATTTGGCGGATGACATTAAACAACATAATCTAATATCAATCTGAACCAGCGCATCTTCTCTTTGGGGAAGTTTCAGTACTAACTCCTTCAGTGAATGTTTAAATATGCTGTGACATTACATGTTTTCCTTAATCAACATACGGTTTTCATTTTAATTTTGCAAGGTACTATTTTGGCAGTGGTCTGGTGGAAGTTAATGGAAAATGAAGGCAGATAACTAATCTTGTAACTAAAACCTAGTATTCATATTGCTTGTATATCATTGCATATAACTATTCTTTTAAGCAAATCATGTTAGAGAGCTTTGAGTTTTTAAAAATTTATACTCCCTCCATCCATCAGTTTAGCTTGGATGAACTCCTATGAGTTCAGCAAGTTCGATAGACAAGAGTGTATTTCAGTACAGCTATTATCATCCTTAAGAAAAGGACATTTCAAATACTGTGTTTATGAAATGTAATTGTCAAGGATGACTCAGCCCTAAAACAAGAAAAAAAAATTTTTTTTTTTGCGATCTTAGCACTGCACGTAGAACTAAAAGTACAAGTACATTAATAGTCTTAAGTTGTACTTTACAAAGAAGGAATTTTATCTTTCCTTTTAAAGCATATGTCTGTGAATTTTGGGGAATATTTGTAAAAATCATTGGCCTTTTTGTTGTTTTTAACCATTTCCTTATAATCCTTAAACACCTACAATTTGTACATAAGTATGTTTGGATAACTTTATTCTAAAAAGTCCCTATTTTATCTAATAAAGAAAAGTGAACCTAAGAAGTATATTTAAAATATAGTTTAAATATTTTCGAAGACTTTGTAGCTATTTTTTCATTATAATTTAAATGCTTAATTTCTCTTTAACCTATATTAAAATTAGAAAAGGAAAATCTCTTATTCTCGCTCCTGCATTGCCTTCTAATTTATTATTGTTTCCTATTATCACTTAAATATCTTCTAATGAGAAGTTTTCCCCATCTTCTTCTGTTTTCTTTTTTTTGTAAACTAATTTGATCTTTTTAGGCAAAGGAGAAAAATAAACTTCCAGTCTTTTGATAGATTATATTCATGTGTATGAAAACATGTGTTCAAAAATACTGAACCTGTAAGCGAATTCCTACTGAATTCAGCTTTACCAGATGTTGAATGAGGCATAGGAAAACAATTACAGCAGTTTACTATACAGCAGACAGCCTAAAGAGCAGCTTTCTGCATGCTCCTATCAAAGCAGAAATACACCCTTGTTAATAGAAACAGTACTTAAAATGCTGTGAATCAGCAGCTGCCCACAGTGGTTGCACCAACAAGCTATCCTGCGTTAGCACTGCAGCCCGCCCTGTCCTTGCACTGCCCACAAATGACCAGAGAAATCCCAGAGGTGCTCTTGAATTTCTGCATTCTCATTTTTTCAGCCGTAAAATATCTGTCACTCACATTCCACACTGGCCAAAAAGACACCTGCCAGTCTCAAGAACAAGGACAAATTATTGTCCCTCTGCCAACAACATTTCAGAAATGAGTGCAGAGCCCTGGTGGTGACATGCAACTAATGGGGTATTGTTAAACTTTCTCATTTGTTTTTTGGGTGTTTCTTTCAAGGAATCTAATTTGCAGCTTATTGTTGTTTTACATTGCAGAATGTGCTTTTGTCATCCACTGTACAATACGATGACACATTTAAGAATATTTACTAACAGCTGGCAAAATATATATTGAATGAGTACAGGCATTGCTGTGCAGGAAAATATGACGTTATTGTTAGGAAAGATCATGGTTTTGGTGAAGTTGTAAATGTTATTAAGAGGGAGGGCTTTCATATGAAAGCTATAAATTAGCTCTATATTAGGGCTAAGTACAAGAATACAGGGAAAAGGGAAAGGGAGGGGAGGGGAGGGGGGAGGATGGGTGGAGGGAGGGCAATTAGTGGGATCACACCTACGGTGCATCTTAGTAGGGTACTGGTGAAACTTATTAAATGTAGAGTATCAATGTCTTTA